>JANHGB010054889.1:0-76760 GCA_026283785.1 Coracopsis vasa
AGGGAGGGAGAGGGGCTGCATCCCCGCGTAGCCCCCGGCCCGGCTCCGCGCCCGGCGGCGCGGGGGGACGCGGAAGAAGGGAGAGAAAGGACCTACTTTTGGGCAGTTTTCTCGCCCTCGCCTTGGATCTCATCGTGTCGGCTGGCGGATTCCTCTCCTCCTCCCCGAGCCCAGAAGCAGCTACACACTATCTTCATCTCCCAAGCATTGTCAGTTTGGACACCTTCGCACATGCGCACAGAGCATTCAATCTGACACCCTCACCGCGGCCAAAAAAACTTTCCAATGTATTCATCATCATCGGGGTGGTTTGCGGTTGTTGGCTTTTTTTTCTTTCCTTGTCCTATCCTCTTCCTCAGACCACTTATCTCTCCCCCCTCCTCTCTCCCAGCACCATCCCAGCCTTCCCCTGATCTGCCCCTTTAAGAAAAATCAGCCCTCTCCGCTCCTAACCCTCCGCACACTGACCTTACACACTGGACAATATTTAAGGATCAAGGTGCCATCCCATAAAGAGGTGATTATCGCTATATTATTATTATTACTATTACTACTAAATCGCAGTGCTGTAGAGTTTGTTAATGGCTGTCATCTCGTAACCGTACCTATGTTACATGCTTTTATGTTTTAACCTGAAAAATATTTCTTTACAGTAACTTCCCGTCCGTGTCTGTCTTTATTTTCTCCCTTGTCACCCCGCTTTCCCCCGGGCAACCCTGGGCTCAGGCGGGTGCGGAACTTCCCAAACAACTGAATTTACGCTTTGTGCTTTGCCGTCATTTCTCGCGTCTCTACCGGACCTCCCCGCTCCGCACGGGCGGCGGGAGCCGCGCTCCTTCTCCGCGGCCGCTTTGTCTGTATATGAACGTCCTGGCCCTCCGCGGACCTACCCCCACCCCCGGCTCCGCTCCACGCTGCCCGAGCCGGGCTCCCCCGCCGGGTCGGGATGCGCGGAGCTTCCGCGGGTACCGCGCCGCTTTCTTCTGCGTTTCAGGTGGGAAGCAGCGGTCCCGGGCAGCGCTCCCGAGGGAGCCGGGAGCCGCCCGGACACCCAGGAGAGGGGCGAGGAAGGGAAAAGCCCCCCGAGAGCCCTGCGGGACGCGGCCGCCGCCCGGGAGCGGAGGCAGAGAGCGGCCGGGCTGAGCCGCTTTGAAGGAGGGAGCGAAGTGTAAATAGCCCGATGATTGATGTGCTGTCTTTGACTGCGGAGAAAAGCACTATTTTAATTCAAGTGGCCAGGTCAGATGGTCACGGAAGAAGGTTGAAAGGTAGGATTTAATGAGATTAATATGGAGAGAGCGAGAGAGAAAGAGCGCGCCTTCATAAACCTCCAATAAAATAACCGAGAGCTCCGGTCTGAGCTCGGGGTGCTGCTGACCGGCACCGGGGCTGGGCGAGCAGCACAACCGGAGCCCTTTCCGGTGAAGGGCATTGCAAAGAAAAACCAAAAACCAAAGCAAAACTCGTGTGGGTGCGCCAGGGCGCCGCTGGAAGCCATTCTGCCAGCTGCACTCCTGCCCTGCAGGTGGAACCGGGGAGGGGGGAATATTCCTGCTAATTACCGGTTTTCCCCTCCTCAGTAAACTCTTTAATTGCGAATGGGAGCAGGGCCCTTTCAGACGCTACCTGGGAGCCAGCGCGCAGGGGAAGGGTGGTGGAGCAGGAGTCCAAATAAAATAAATACGGTTGAAGGGAACTTTAGCCACGTGTCGCCTAAAATGTTGACATGGTGCCCGCGAATTCCTTCCTCGAGGACGCCGTTTCACGGCGTGGCGGGCACCCCGAGGTCGGAAAAACAAGCTCTTGTGAGCTTCCCCGCTGAAACAGGAGCCCTAATGTTCCCAATGCATTGAAATACTTCTTCCAACGACCTCGGGCGCTCGCTGTCTCCTACATCCTTCCTCACAGGACAGAATCATTTCGGTTCGAAAATGTGTCCCCCCCGGGTTATTTCTCCCTGTTGTTCCAACGGGGTTTAGCCGACGGCGCTGGCTGAAAACAGGAGCAGAGCAAAGCCGGGAGACCGGCGGCTGCCCGGGGAGGACGGATAATAAAATAGAGGGCACTGAGGGCCCGAGCAGCCGGTGCCCCCCCAGTCTAAACCCGGCTTTTGTTTTCTTGCCACCCCTCAGCATCCAGTTCCCCCCAGGCAACGATTCCGACGGTAAATAAGCACGCACGGGGGGACCCGCTCGCAGATATTTTGGAGACGCAAAACGCTTTCGGGGTGCACCAGAGGGTCCCCCCCTGCTTTAACTGAGGCTTCTCAAACGAAGCCACAGAGAAGCGAACGAAAAGGCGCCGTTGTGCCGGCAGCAGCGCGGCCGAGCCGAGGCCCGGGCTCCCCGCGGTCTCCTCCCGAGTGTTTCACACTCGCTGCAGGGCCGGAGCGGAGCCGCCGCCACCGGGCACGGCAGCTCCATTCGGCCGGGCCGGGAGCAGCGCTCGGAAGGAAAAGGGGAAAAAGAAAAAGGGCAAAAAAAAATAAAAGGAAAAAGAACGAATTTTTAACGGAAGGGTTCGGGGGGTGCCGGCGATTGACCGGGAGAGGACCCATTGCGTGCCCCGACACCAGCGGGCCCCTGTGGCACCGGGCACAGCGCGGGTCAGCAGCCCGGGAGCTGGGCCCGCTGCACCGGCTCGCTTCGAGCCCGGAATGCGGCAGGGACAGGAGGCGGGCAGGCCCCAGAGAGCGGTGCCCGGGTGCGCGTCGGGAAGGAGCCTGGCCCCGGAGCGAGGTGTGCGGCCCGGCGGCAGGGAGAGCCCCGCACCTGCCCGAGTGCGGGTCGGTTCCACGCAGGGTGGCAAGTTAATCAGTGTACAGGGAGGGAAGGAAGGCGAGGGGCCGGGAAGCTTCGCATCTCGGCCAAGGACCTGGCCCAAGGAGCCACCCGGGTGCTCGGGCACTTGGCGTGGATCGTTCCCCAGGGCGAAGCCGGAGACAGCGGAAGGGGAAAACGGCTCCACCGGAGGCAGCCGCCTCTCAGCCAAGCCCCAGTCCCGGTGCCCTCCGGGGCAGCGAGCAGCCAGTCCCCGGGCCGTGGGGAACACGCATGGCGTGGAGAGGAACCTGGGGCACCGAGAAAGCGCCTGTTCGGGGTTTATATCAGCGGCCCTTGCGTCTGTTTGCACCTCCGGCTCTGCTTCCTTGCCCAGTTAATATACATTTCAACACACGAAGGCTGCAGCGTGCCACATGCGATCCGGGGGGGGTCAGGGCAGCTCCTTAAGGGGAGCGGCTGTAATTTACGGGTGGGTTCCCTGGCATTTTCCCTGCAAAGCCCCACGTTCCCGGGTACTTTATGAAGCAGCTTTAGAAAACACGCTCCAGATGAAGCCCGGCTTGCGAGCCTCCCGCAGCGGTTTCGTTGGAAGCCGCTGGGATACGGCTGGTTCCCCCCACCCTGGGATCACAGGAGGTGGGGGAGTGGCACCCACCCCTTCAGCAGCTGGGGGTGGGAAGGGAAAAGGTGCTTTGCGAGCTGTTAGGCACAAGTAGTTTTAAGCGGTAAAGAAGATTAAAATGGTTGAGGTAGTCAAAGTCCGGCTTGTCCGGGAGCTGCCGCACACGCAGAGGAACCCTTTTCCCTTCCCAAGGATTTTCGCATCAATTACTCATTGTTTCTGCGCAACATTACGGGGAGATTAGACCAGGAATTAATATTTTAAACTACGCAAGATGCCGGTGGCAGAGGATGGGGCTGCTCCCCGTTAGGGTCAGCGAGCCCCGGACAGATTAGGCGGTAAGAATGTCACACGCTTCCCCAGGGATTTTTCCCTTCTAATCTGCCATTAATAAGCGGAGGAAGCACACACACAGCCGCCACGTTGTAATTAGGCTCTGCCTTAAATCCACGCAATCAAAGAGCAGCTCGCCTTTCATCCCCGCCGGTGCCAAGGAATTTCAACACCTTTCGGACGCGGTTTAAAGCCCCGGTTCCCTGCGTGGTGCCGGCGCAAGGGGGCAGTTAAGGACAACCGGGAAGCCGGGGCCGCCGCTGCGGGGGCAGCGCGGCCGGGGCCGTTGAGGACCCGGGACGAAGTTTGTTCGCTCCCGCGGCAGCGCCTCCGCTGCCTCCACCAGCGGCCGGGGCGAGCCGGCGGGAGAGGTGAAACCGGGATAACGAACACAAGGAGAGCGTCCAGGGCTGGCTGCAGCCTCCCCACGGGAGCCCCGCGATGCGGGTGGCGAGTCCCCGGCCCCACAGGGCTATCGGGAGCCCGCAATGGGACCCCCTGAGGGAGCGGATCGGGGCCAGGGCTCGGCCGCTCCAGGTAAACCGGGACTCGGGCTGGCCCCGAGCGGCTCCTCGAAGAGACCGATTTGTCTCCTTATTGGTTTAAAATCATTCTTAAAACCCGAAAACCTTTGAGAAGCTGCAGAACGAACACAACAGCGAAGGTCAGCAACAGCCGCATTTTGTGCGGAAAGAGAATTAAGTCACTTCTACGGTGCCCTTAGCAATTAAATCAATGGGGGAGAAAGGTCAATATCACCGCAAAGCCTGTGCATTCACCTTCCTGTCCTGGGCTCACTGCCCCGATAGCCAAAGCTGCACCGAAATCGGTCTTTGCATCAAAATGAGCTTATCAGACTGGTTTTTCTCCCCCTTATTTCTCGAGGAACACACTGGCTCCTCTGGCCATGGACAAATACCGTGTAAATCGCCATTTAGCATTTTTCAAAACCCATGTTCAGCGCTAAGAATTCCTCTGAATTCGTTACACTCCGCCTTGCTGGTCCAGCCCCGGGTCCAAATGCAGGTCCCAAAATAAGAAGTCGTAAAAAAGGAAAAAGGAAAAGCAACATTTACATTTGAATATCTAACTTGAACACTATTATAATTACAATCGTAAAAGATCGGGCAGTGTTGGCTTTAAAACGCCAGCCTGTGAACAGGCACTAAACACAGCAGCTCTGCTCCCGATGGGCTCTTGGAATGAAGGGAAATTAAGGCGTTAGAGCCATTTTTCGAGACGTTTGATCAAAATATTTCTGCCTGGAGAACGTTTGCCAAACGAAAGCGAGATGGAACTGACGGGCACTGCGGTTCGGCGCTGGGGAGAGCCCAAGCCCCGGGACCAGGGCAGAGGATTCTCCCTCCCGGGGCTCCCGCACCGGTCCCTCCTGCGGGAGGTGGCGAGGAGAAGCGGGTACGGGGCGAGTCATTTTTGGTCACACATTTTTCAGCCAAAACGCGCTATATTCTGGCGGTATCAGAACGCCCCACACCGCTCTTCTTCCCGAAATTAATGACCGCCCCGGTCCGAGGGAACTCGGGCACATTCGCTGCCGGGAGCGAGCTCCGTTGCCAGCACCGGGCACCCGCGCCCCTAAAGGGGGATCTTTAATGAACTCCTTGATGTTGGGGAGACGAAGCCTGTCCTAATTGCACCTTCCATCCTGCACTGAGCACGGAGCCCCCGGCTCCGGAGGGCCCCGGCCCCGACGGGAGCCCCAGGGGTGTCAGTCCCTGATGCCGCCCCGACCCCTTGCAGCACCCGCTGCGGGGTATCGAAGGGACCCGGTTCCCCCCCGCTGTTCTTCACACGGGGCCGCAGCCCGCGCAGGTTACGCGGCCCCCGCCGCTAACGACGGCTGGAGCGGGGCTGGGTGTATAATTATTAGCTATTAATTGAGTTCAAGACCTTTTATGGCTCTGGGAAATGAGGAGTCCGACCACTAATCCCGAGGAGGGTCTGCGCGCAGCCAAGAGCTATGAACACAGCACCGAGGGCTGCGGGGCCCGGCCGAGGCTGCGGCCCCCGGGGGCGGGGAAAGCCTCGGCGAAAACCAAATTCATTAGGTGAAAATGATAGAAACTTTAAACCAAGGGGTTATTTATGAGCCCCCCCCCCTCCCCCCGGGGCCGCCCCTCGGGAGCGGGGCGCAAGGTGCGAGAGGGACAGAGCGGGATGGGGACCCCCTCAAGGGCTCCTGCGCCTTCCCCGGACCCGCGGCGAGCAGGGGAGGTCCCCACCGATCCCCTTCCCTACAGCCTTATCTTTAGACGCTTCCACCTTCCAATTAAACTACCCCGAAATTGCCAAAAAGGCTGATTTGCATGCAAGGGGCTCCGCTCAAAGATGCTAACTGCTTGTCTCCTCTCAGAACTTGACATTTCTCTCTTCAGTTCCCACTTGAAAGAAGTTTTAGAACAGCATTCAAAGACTGTCCAAACGAACAAAACCTTCCCCTTTGCTAGGGAGAGAAATCCGGTGTATTCAATAAGAGGGCATATTCTCAGAAGTTTGCAGATTTGGGTTTAAAGGCTGTATTGTTCGTGCCCTTTTCCCAAAACTCACGGTTTTTTCAGGGAACGGCTCACATGCCTGCAAAGGATTATTAAAATAAAACATCATAGAGCTGGTTCCCCCCCTCTTCTTTTTTTACTGTTTAGAATTACTTTTTGGAAGAGCTTCCCAAGCGTCCCCCCACCCCCAAGTCATAATTAAGAACATTTTACTCTTCCCTAGCAAACAGCATAAATAAAGAATCAAACCCTTTTCCAAACGCTCCTTTTCCTTTAAGCACTAACTTCGGGAACATTTATCTGTTACAAATACACCTGAAAACAGGCTCAGTGAGAATTCATCTACAGCAGGATGAATTAAAGCAGCAACACTTTAACACAGGGTATGGCTGGAGGCATCTCTGCCAGCATTAAACAAACACAGACTACGACTCTTGCTGGGGTTTCAGAGCAGCAGCATCTCTGCCTTCAAACACACCCCACCACCCCCCCCGGCATTTTCGTTTCCAAGATGAAAAGATGATCCAACGAGCTGAGGATGTAAAACTCCTTTGGGGAACACGATAAACTGCAAGAAGCCAGTGGCAACTCGGTTAGGATTGCCTCCTTTTATAAAGGTGCATAATGGGAGCAAACAGGGACCCGACGGGACAGGAACATGTTTTCCTCACTTAATACAAAGCAGCTTTAAAACAAAAACACCCTTAAAAAGCACGGCTCAGAGTGGGGGGGCAGCAGGAGGGGCAGCCCCGTGGTTGGGAGGTGTGCCGGTCCCCCAGCCTGCCTCAGATGTGCCCCCCCCCACCACCACCACAAGCAGCTTCTCCTGCCCAAGCCTTTGTCCACTAAGCACCAGCACAAACCACCTGTGGAATCACACACACAACTAGAGCCCAAAGAGCCTGTGCCAGGGTTCGGGGATCATAACCAGACATGAGGAAGCATCTAACAGCACCCACCAAGGCACTGGTGTCACCTGCACAGATCCCACCCCAGGGAACACCACCAGCACCATCCCCAAATTATTTAAGCCATCAGGAACCAAGAGTTCACACTGATTTACAAATTAATGAGGACTTACTGCAGACAGTAACTGTGAGAGCATGTGTTAAAACGCAACAGAAAGAATTCCATCCATTTCCATAAGAGGTGGATGGTATCCAGGAAGAATGAGTCAACCCCATTCCTCGAGTAAAACTCACTGAGCTGACAAGAGCTGCACCAGGCATGAATTCAAATCATCCTGTTCCCCCACTGTATTTCTCTCTTCAGTGTTACAGGTTAGAAATGGGTGAGAGTTTTTGAAAATGCTTTTCATCACTGGGAAACACTGATTTGACCAGTATTGCCCCCCAGCATCCCATCAGTTACAAGCACTCGTTCATCCCGAGTCACACACAAGATTCACACAAGATTGTGCTTAGGGGTGAGGGCACAGGGAGGAAGAAGTAGAAAGCTTTTGACCTATCAGGGATGCCCCTGTTCATCCTGCTGCTAATTCTTGTTTCTCCTTCACAGAGATTTTCAGTGTTAAACTTCACAAGGTTTTAGTTTCATTTCCATGGAGGAAGTGAAAACTCTTGAAGCCATTGACATATTTCCTAACCAGCTCTTCTTACGCTACAGAGGGACACTACTCACTTCAGAGGAGAAAGCAGCATGTTTAAATGATTCACAGGTAAATCTTTTTCCTATCACACATTCATACAACAGCAGTGGTTTATTTTACAGGTAGAAGAACAAACTACTTAGGTTGGGTTGCAGTATCAGGATACAGCAAAGGGAGCAATGGAGAGATGAGTACCAATGCAGCCAGAGCTTTGGTCTTCACACTCAGAAACCCAAAAGTGTCAGATGGACACTCCCATACTTCTATTAAGGCACAAAGAGCACATCCAACATCTAGGAGCAAGATCATTAGGCTTTTCAACTTCACTAGGAGGTTTTTAGCTCACAAACTAGCTACAGGAGAGCTTATGGCAACCCCATGGAAGCTTCAGTTTTGCCATAGCCAGTGATAAACTAATTGATAAGTAGCTAAAAGCCAACCTCCATTTAAAAAAGGTGGTTAAGAAAATGAAATGCAAATATATACAAATATCCAATGGTTTCTATGAATATAAGTATCTGTCTACCATACGACTGCTATTTTCCAGCCAGCTTTCCAACCAGTACAGCCTCTGCACTTCTGTATCTACAATTGTACCATTTATAAGCCAGGAGCCCACCTTGCCCATGTGCTTGCTCCCACAGTGACTCATGTTCCATTGGGTTTAATCCTGTGAAGACCTGTGTTAAAACAGAGCAAAGAGCAGAACCTCTGGTGAGGGAATACTGCATTTTGGAAAGCAAACAGACTATTCCCAGTCAAAATATCAAAGCACTGATACACATCCTGTGTAAGAGAAAGGCTTTTACAATTGGTACAGCATTAAAAAGAGAAATAATGGTACCTGGGTCAAACACAAGTCTTGCTGGATAACAGTGTTAACTCAATGCCTAAAAAATAGTTTTCCTAGAGGAATACACTTCCTTGGTTCCATAGGGAGTTTCCTCCCTACCTTCACAATGAAAAAACAGCGTGGGGCAACTCCCCAAGCAAGCTGCCACAGCTCCCTGCTCCCACACCGGCTCTGCAATTCGGGATGTACCTCTCACTTCGTAGACACAGTCTATGTGATTTCAGCATTACCAAAATGACAAAGACATTCAGAAACCAACCACCTCCAGCACTGTCTGTAAGCATTAGGGTTAGTATTTAGTTACTCTCTTAATATTAAGCTGAAAAAACAACAGAGCTTCCAGATTCACCGATAAAAGAATTATAGGAGCAAAATGGTGTTACATTTACTTATACCATCTATGCAATACCAGAGCTACACAGGATGCTTGGAAAGAGCTCCCAGTTTGGAAAACAAATCCTGTCTGAAGCTGCCAAGTAAACAGCAGCAGAGAGCCAAGAGAGCAGGCGAGAGCATCGCACCACCATGAACCCAGCAGAATGCAGCCCTCCTGGCTCCCAGTCCCATGGTCAGTCTGCACCATCTGATGTTACACAGGGAGCTCTCTGCAGAGCAGCTTTGCACCGCTGTACACTGCCCTTAGCCTAGGGAAAACTGGTGTATTCCTCAGCACTTGGCTACAACCTCACAACAGTGCCAACTGTTTCCCCACACATACATCAAACCCTTCCTATAGTTTTACTCCAGATTCTTTCAGTGCCCTGAAACATATATCACAAGTTGCTCCACTATCATTCAGCTGCAGTTTTGTTCCTTTGGTATGAATGAGATGTGGAAATAGTTCCATTCCTCTAAAGTATAAAGTTAAATAGAGTGAACCGAGAAGCTTAAAAATAATGGAGTGAGATCACCCATAGAGTGATTTTAAATGGCTCAAATAAGAGCAGCACTTGCATTTAGCAAGTGTTCCTCCTGAGGAACAGGAGGCTTTCTCGGTTTCAGCCACTTGGGTGCATTACAAGGGGACAGCACTCATACACATGGGGAAGGTATTTCCTATAAAATTATGAGTAACAGCTTTTTAACCCCACTCTTAAGCAACCCAGGATGCGAATAAATTAAACATCATAAAAGGATTTGACACTGGAGGGAATTTGAGTCTTACTTTGTCACAAAGCTCAGCTGGATGAACCATCTGGGCAGTGAAACACTTTATTTCTAAGTATATTGACCACTAAATCTGGGCTGGCACAAGAAGGGTAGAGAATGACTGGAATAGTGAAACCCAGTGACACTGCAAGAGAAGCAGCAGTGGGCAGCGTCCTCAGCTTTATCTCAGAGTAATTAAGAGTTGCTGCTCATTGAGCCAAACACTCAGCTTTGCAAGAGCTCTGCCAGCAGCACAGGTCAGCATTTCTGCATTGCGATCACCTCTGCCTTTAATTTCTACAGCTGGACCTGTTTATCACATCCTCCCTTTCACCAGCAAACACTATCACTTTAAAGCTATTCCAAACTCTGCATCCAACTACAACAACCAACAGAAACCAAGACTTATGTTCCCAGTGTTGTCACTCACCTGGGCACTTCCCAAGCAAGCCACAGCTCAGTATTTCCCCCCCATTAAACACAAGAACTAACACCAAGATTGTTTATTTTCTCCTCACCCAGGTTGTTGGAAAGTTGTATTTTTGACCATCTCACCATTCATACAAGCATGTATTGTGCAACAACGTTCTGGATGCTTCTGCATTAATAACACCCCATGTTTATCATACATGTGGTACAGATCTGGAACATCAGACACCTTTAGGCATATAAATTGTCACAAAGACAGAGATGTAAGACATGATCTATTAAAGAACAACCAAACCCAAGAATACATTATTCAAGAGCAGACTCCAGCTCACAATTCAACAAGGAAACCCAATGGTTTTGTCACTTTAGGGGCTGCATTTTAGAAATACAGAGAATTGCAATAAAAGAATTTGATTCTGGAAGGATGAGAAGAATGTTAAACACATTTTTATGGGAGAAGCAGAGATACGGAGCGAGCTCAGCAGCTCAACGTCTCTCATGCCCCGCTCTATAAATAAAACTAGGCTGGGCTTTACTCTTGTACTAAATTTAAGGGAAAGTCTTTTCCACAGAGGGTTTTCTTTAAAGCAAACTGAGCCCCAGAAGGACTTTAACGTGGGGTTTCCAACAAGCAGCATGAATGAATTAAACAATAAATGCAGGAAGAAAGCAGCTGCATTTCTCTGTAGCAGAAGCAGATGAATGTGCAGCTCAACCACAGGTGTGTTCTGAGGGAGAAGGACAATTCCCGATAGTTCTCACCCAGATTTTAACCACAGCTTTCCCTCACCCTGTGCTCCAGGAGCTTGGCGCAGGTGCCATTCACCCTCTGGCATCACAAGGTCAGCTCCAGCGAACACCAAGCAGAGCCCCCAGATTTTGTGGCATACACAGTATCAAATCATTCAGCTCTCTCCCGCATGCTATCCACAAGGTACACAGAGGAAAGGGGAGGGAACAACTCCTTGATAGTCAGGTGAGGTCTATCATCACAATCAACATCTAACTGCTTGTCTTTATTCAGCTTCTTCCATTTGGAGACAAACCTCAAGGTCCCAAGGAGTTTTTCCCAGTTTGGAAATCCCCGAGGACTCTCTCTCCTCCTCACAAAACTCCTGCAACGTCCCCTCAGGAGCCACAGGTTTCAAAATAACCCATTCGGAGGCACACCTCTATCAATTCATCTGAACATACACCAAACACCACAACCAAGGCAAGCTCGGGAGGTGCACGGCCACCACCCCCTGCACTTCTCCACACCAGCGGTGCTCCCTTGCTGGCCGAGCAACAGCCACTACTGATTTCCCTTTGATGTTCCAAAGGGATACTGTCACCTTAACTCCCGATCAAAGCACTTACTCGGAATTGCTGAATACACACCATGTTCCACTCCAGAAACAACTGCATTTCAATGAGAGCAGGGGACATAGGCCCTCACAGTAATTCGGCTTTCCCAAATCACTTGCTATCTTAGCTCTTAAGTTCCATTTGCTTCCACTTTTCATTTAATTTCAGGCTTAAAACTTCCTATTCTTTAGGTTTTCTAGAAAAGAAGCAGTTTTTCTCCTACCTATGAGCTCTGCATCTGCTGCTTTCTTATCTCTCTGCAGCGAACAGATTTCTCTTGACACACAGGATCAGAGCTGTAAGAAATATGGCACTTCTAAGCTGAAGCAAAGAGTTTATTTCCTCATATCAGAGTAGCTTCCCCCCAGCCCACTGCAGCCTAGGCTCTGGGTAGCAGGGTAGGGGCTCTAAAACTCATGAGGCAGCAGAGTTTTCTTTTTGCTCTCTAAGCAAGCTAGCAGCATTGCAAAGATAACCTGCTAGAACCGCAGGTCAGCCAACCCTTTGCTGATGCACATCACCCACAACACGTAGACAATGCAGAGACAGAAAATGAGAGCATAAAATCTGAGTATAAAAAAGTACAAAATAACAGTATAAACCAGCATGTCACTACTGCAGCTCTAATTCTCTTTCCTACAGCTGTGAACCAACCTCCAATTCACTACCTCAAAATAGCTGAAGAACGTCGGACTGACCTTAAAGAAGATGAGGAACGCCAAGCTCCCGAGTCAGTAGAGAAGACTCCACACGCAGCAAACCTTCCTTTGACCAGAGCCTGAACCTTCTGGAAGGTGCCTGTATAGAATCAGTGATTTGACCAAGGTGCTCTAATTAAGGTGAGTGCCACCAGCAGGATCCAATTCCGCTCATCAGGGCTTGGGCTGGGTGGGGTCTCGCATGAGGGCACCCAGGTGATGGTGGAAAGCACTGAGTGTGGTCCAACACAGCTGCTCCTCTCTGCTTTCTTGTGAGCTGCGCAGCAAATACACGGGATTGCACCTTTGCACTAGAGTGAATTCCTTCATGGATGTGCCAGTGCTGAAGAGGCAGGAGATGAAGCCATTGCCATGGATGTTCTCCAAGGATACTGACATACTGACTAACCGGACTGACTCCTATTGTGTGCTCTAGGAATGTGCATTGACAGAGCTCAGCTCACTGAATCTGAAGACAGAAAATGGATTCATTTTAGGTGGTCCATTAATAACTCCCAGTGATGTGTAAAGCTCATCTTGTGTCATAGTTACACCTACAAACCCCTTCCCATATGCTTACAGTTCTTTGGAAGATGCAACTATGGCAGCACTGGTGAACACAGGGCAGATCTTGTCTCACGGGTGAATTAGCTGTTAAGCATCCCAAGGGGTCTACATTTAATATTCGTTACATTTCCACTGCTTAACTCTTCTATTTGCAGTAACTGCATGTTTCATAAAGACTGAACTTCCTCATGCGTTCTGTGGAAACACATAAAACATAACCCGTGTCAGTCGACCTGCTGACATTTCCATTTCCAGGAGAGAGCAGAACAGTGAAAAAAACCCCAACCCAAGTCTTTCCCAGCAAACTCTGGTGTGTAGGATGTGACATAACGGTGCAAAAACTTCTGGCAAACCCAGGGATTTGAAATTGCTCTGCTCTGTTTTGCTGTGGCAGGAGTTTCAATGCAGTGCACTCTGCCTAGAACTGACACAAAGAACAGTCACCTTGAGTGTGTTACAGGGAAGAACAAAACTATTTCCCAGATAAAAATACACTGAGTTCAGCACAGTGCTTATAGGTTACAGTGAACAGAAGCGTTTGATGTACTTGATGCTTTCTGGCTACCAGGGAACCTCTGAAGGGCCCCACACAGGAGGGAGGTGGCAGTGATGAGGTGGCAGGTACATGCTACAGGGAGGTGAAAGGGGACAGAACTTTATTTCCCTTTTTACAACACAATTTGCTGGGCTCTGTGCATTTCCCTGGGCCCTGTGGGAGCAGACAGCAGCACAGCAGGACACAAGCACGGCGGTCTGTCCACGGACCTGTGGGGTGACGGGTTCAGGTCCCAGCACCCACCTGCACAGACGGTGTTTCCAAAGGGTTTGCTCCTTTCACAGTGTCCCGCTGTGGAGGCTGCAGAAGGGGCTGGTGTGAAGGTGATGCCCCCTTGCAGCCCCCTTAAATAAAGCAGTGTCTCTTGGGGGGCTGCTCCCCCTGCCAGGCTCTCTTCAGGCTGGGGCAGACGGTTCCTCTCCATCAGAACAAATGACTTTCTGGATGGTCACAGTACCCGCAGTGTAACATTATTTGCTTTATTCCCCATGCACTGGTGCGAAGAGGAGATGCCTGCTCGTGGCTGGGGTTGGAACTGGATGATTTCTAGGGTCCCTTCCAACCCAAAACAGCCTGGGATTCTTTAATTCTATGGTCTGCATTTAAAGCATCTCACCTGTGCACCCTCATCTCCGCACTGTCCCCAGCAGAACTGCCTCAGAAGCCACTTGCCACATGTCCCAGTGCCTGGGGCTCATCGCCTTCCTCAGAAGTGCAGCTTTTAACACAGTGGCTGCTGTCTCTACGGGCAGGAGTGCATTGCAAAACCCTGTCTGTAAGTCTGAGCAGTGAGGATGTCCTGTGTGTGCTGATGCTAACACTGCCTCCTTGTACATTCTTTTTCTCTTCCCTCTCTTCCTAACGAAATCTTTCCATATTATTAATGGCCAGGGTGGATCTACAGCGTGTGCTCCTTCCAGGATTTTCTTGTTTGCTGTAGTCTTCACATTTTCCAGTTCATTTCCTATTTTCCTGCCCTAAAACTGCAGCCAAAAACATCCCCGAAGCACACTCTGGTACTCGAACAGAAAAAACCCCAACATTTGAGAATATACATTTGACCCAGACTCTTGCAAATCAGTAGCAATTTTACCCCCAATAGGAGTCATTTTCATAAACTGCTGATGGTTCTTAAGGTGAGCTTTTAGCTCATTTACCATGTAGATGCATTTCAGTCACTACAATGGGGAACACTGGGTCACATCATTTATGTTAAATTAGTAGTCCAGGAGCATTCAGCCAAAACACAAAGACTGAACTTATAACAGGCTATTTAATCAGGGATGAAATGATTAGGAATTAAACTAATGAACTGGATTTATGCCTAGATACTCTAAATGACACTAACTCTCACAGTTAAAGAAGAAACAGGTAACCAAGAAAAAGTTCCTCACTCGTGGACTGGAATATTAGAAACAAAAGTGGCTATGTAATCCCCCATGGAAAGAATTGGTTCGGTTTCATGTAATCCCTCACCAGAAAAGTTGGAAACATTACAAACTCCACTGATATTAGAGCTCAAGTGCACGGTGGTGCCAATTGGAACAGATTGGGAGTTAGGGAATTCCTTAGGACATTCAAGGAGAAGAAAATCTGAAGTAATTTCATGGATTATTGTTGTGTTTAATCCCTTCTCTGGCTTCTGAAAGAAAATCCTCACACATTTAGTCACGTATGCTATGGATGCTTCTCGGTGAACATGAACTGATAATAGAAGTGGCTGAACATCTCCGAGTATCTGATCAGGCAAAGTGGAGTAGCTGGAAGTCGGTACCTTTGACTTGACCTATTTCTGCTTTTAAATATCCTAGGAACATTTTTGTTTGTTCACTTCTTGCAGCCTTCACACACGACTTTCTAACAACAAAAATAATACCTAATAAAAATACTCTAAATGTCTTTAATCTTGGATTTAAGTTTCACAGAATTGGAACTGATGCTCAGGAAGACAAAGGCCCAGATTCAGTTTCACTGATAGGCATAAAGAAGACAACTAAATTAGGAACATAGTCCCAAAATATCTTCTCTTCAGTAAAAGGAGAGTGATACAAGCCCAGCAGCCCATAGGTAGGTGAAGTCTCTCTCTCCACTATTTACCTTAGCTGTTGTTTAAAGTTACTTGCTTTAGCTGTAAACGGTTAGATGGGATGAATCCATGTCCTGGTGACTTGCCTGTGATAGATTTGGAAACAAAACCTCCAAGAGGGCAAGCTGGAGGTTATACAGGTACTCTGGGGATGCAGGGATCCATTCCTCCCCTCACAAACCTCCCATCAGTAAAAAAACCCACTTTCAAAGTCAATCCACTGAATACAGCGGGTTTAAAACAGCAAAGCTGAAATCAGCATCTGGACTATTGTCTGGGACACCTTAAAAGTCCATGATTTCTTCCTCTGGGGGCATGTGCTTCTAGGAAATCCGTATTACTTTGGCTGAAAGACAGTACTGTAGGGATGTCATCAGACCACCAGCACTGTTTAGCAGTTCTTCTGTGTTCTGAGAAATACTGTTTTCTGTAGGAATTCAGGAATGACCCATAGAAACAACTTTGGCAGTGCATGTATTTCCCTTTGGACTTGTCAGGAGAGCGAAGGATCCAAAGAGCTGAATCTTTCCAAATCTTCTCAGCTCATCTGCACTACAAGGGCTAAGTGGCTCTCCAGTGGTTCCTTGCTTAGTCTGGAGCTCTGACATTACCAGGCATCCAACATGTCTTGAGAAGCGCAGGGAGAGTCGTGTTTTCTGACGCCATCAAATTCCCCTCTCTATCCTCGGTGAGAGGCTCATTCCAAAACCAAGCAGTGAATCCTCAAAGGCTGCAAGGCCAGACAAATTAAGGCAGATGTTCTGGACTTTGGGATAGAGAGGATATGGCTGAGCCTTCGCAATGAACAGAATCCAAGATGACTGCAGCGGGTGGGGTTGCAAACCTGCAGCCTTTCCTGGGGCCCGCAAGCAGCATCCTCTGCTCAGATGACTTTCCCAGCTAGATCCATGCTGCTCAGCACATTCCCATTGCACGGTCCTGAAAAATATATAGGAGGACAGCGTGAGCCAGTGGTTATTCCCACCTGCCTCTGTTTCCCTTTGTTAAAACAGTGATGAGATTCTTTCTTTTCTCCTGCTCTGTGTGCAAAGCTCCACAGGTTGCTCTGCAGGGTGCAGGGCAGACACTGAAGTGTGCTCCCTCTTCCATGCAGGCTGCTCAGCCACGTTAATGCTCAGCTCATTTGCTCATTCAAGAACTAGGGGTACCAAGTGGTCCAAGCATCATGCTAAAAGAGCTCTCCTGCTTGCATGGAGCTGTTCTATGCGTCCATGTCCAGCACAGCAATTGGGCTTACAGACACACCATCAGGAACAGGACCTACATGTTGGATGCTTTGAACAGCCACAGCTTCTACCAGCTATTACTGTAGTCGTAGATATACTGCCCTTAGAGAAATCAGAATCAATTTAGGCACCTAATACTGGGATGCCTGTAAGTGAATTGGTTTTGAATTAATTGCGTAAAACAAGGCAGGGAAGCCCCATGTAACGTGTTGGTGTGGAACCGCTGCAGCCCTGGGGAGGGAACGACAATGCATATTTTACGCTGTGAATTTTTTATTAAGGGAGGGTTTTTTCTGTTTTTTTATTATTGAATATGAATATTTTACACGTCCGAGTTCAGAACAATGCTTTTTTTGGCTGCCTCTGCACTTTTCATGGTTGTGTACCCTTGCATTGCATAACTGAGAGAGATCCATTTACACACAGGGGGAAAGGGGACTAATGAATCTCAGCAAAGCCAACTTTACTGTGTGTGAAAAAAAGCACTCTGAAGTTTTCCAAATAAAAAAAATATATATACATATATAAAATACTTGCATGGAATGGCTTAATAAAATCAGTGTGTGCGTGTGGGTGCACGTGCTCCTGGGGGCATGGGGATAATGACTACAGAGCTACACCTTATACCATCTCTGCTGGGAAAAGCTCTGGAATGTTCTTACATCCTTCACATCAAACCCCTCACATTCAGGTACTCACCTGGATGTTTCCAAAGTTGGAGAAATGGAGGTGTGCCTGCCAGCTGCTCAGTCAATGAACTGATGGAGCTGCCCACACCCACCTGCAGGGCTGGTGTTTGCCTTTGGTAGCACCGTTGCCCTTTCTGGCTCCTTCTAAATGTCCGCAGAGCTTGTTTTCTCACCCACCTCTGCAGGCTGCCCTCAGACTTACATCTACAAGTGGAAGGTGTCCCTGTCCATGGCACAGGGCTGGAGCTAGATGATCTTTAAGGTCCCTTCCAACCCAAACCATTCTATGATTCTTAGGCATTCCAGGTTGGTTCTCTGTGTCTTTGAGACGACTTCTGCTCTGTACAGCCACATTATGAGCATCTTTGACAACCGCCATGCTCATCAAGCAGCTCTTGGCTTTGTCAGTGGCCAAATGCATGTACTGACCTGCTGGCATCACTTCATTCTGACCATGGATGGGGAAAAAATGCCTCATTACCTGGGCAGTTTGGGTCTGACCTTGCTTGCAGAACCTGGCATGGCAAGACCACAAGTGCAGCACTTCTGTATGGTGAGGCCTCTGTGTGCCATGCCCTGAACATCACCCCGCCTGCGGAAACAAAGGAGCTCATTTCCCTGCCTTCCCCCGTGCCCTGCTGCAAAGATGCACTTGGCACTCTCTATCCAGCTGCTTTCAGAACAAGCTGCCCATCACCACCCTCCTGGAGACCTGCGATCTGCAAGGCAGGGGTGAGGGCACCTTCTGCAGCAAGTGTGCTCACACAGCTCAGCAGGACGAGGGCAGGGGCCAGGAGATCTGAATAATAAAGATAATAATTATTTGCCAAGTGTATATTTGAACCCAGCCTTTTTATTGTGCACATGATAACAAGGAGGAGAGGGAGAAAGCAAGAGCTCTTGTACAGTTCTTGAGAGCCTGCAACCAAAAATGGGCAGGGTGACAAGAAGCACATTGTTTTGGGTAATCAGTGTGCATTGTCGCAGGCTGACATGACTGCATACCAATAAAACCCTGAAATTCACGGGGAATGGGCAAAGTGCAAATGATGAATTGTCTGACATTTAACAGAAAATAAAGAGCTGCTGCTGGATTGAAACTTAAATGAGATCTGGGGAGGGAGGAATGAAATTACCAGGAAGTGCTGGTTTTGGCTGGGATAGAGTTAATTTTTTTCATAGCTGGTACGGGGCTGTGATTTGGATTTGTGCTGAAAACACAGGGATGCTTCCACTATCCCTGAGCAGTGCTTACACTGACTTAAGGCCTTTTCTACTCCTCAGCTCACCCCACCAGCAGGTAGGCCGGGGTGGGGGGGGGGCACAAGGAGTTTTCATTCCAGAACTAAACACTGGTAAATCCAAGAATTAACTCAGGCCCTGCAGCCAGTCCTGTATTCACCAAACAAGTGTTGCTTTCCTGAGGCTAGAAAGATCCCAGGCATTTACAATTTAAATCCTCTGTATCCACAGGACAGGTAGAGCATAGGGGAAAATACATCAGGTGAAAGATTCCTGCAATTCATATTCCACGGCATGAAGGCCAAGGGAATAAAGTCCCAAATGATGAAGACCTCAGACCTCTTTAAAGCAAAAATGAAATACAAATGGAGTAATGAATTTCCAGCTCCCTATGCAGCGATGGAAACACAAGGTGACCAAGAGACTGAAGAGGCTGATTAAAGTCTAGAGTCATGGAACACGTGCCAACTTCTGCTATCTAGTTGTGTGTCCTTGAGCAAAGTCATGCCTAAGAGGTAAATGGGAACAGCCAGACCAAACCAGCACTGTGGGTGTTACATACCTTTAATAATGGGTTGTTGAATGATTTTCATCTGGGAGGAGCTGAACCAGGTCCCTTGATGTAAAACAAGTTTGGTATCACTGAACCCATCCTGGAGTACATCAGGCAATATCTTGTTCTGCAAGGGTGAGATCTCATTAAAGCACACAGAGAGCTCTGCTAGGTGTCACTCTCCGAACATGTTTTGTCTCTGCATCTGGGTTTGCAGAGTTATCCTGCCCTTTGCTTCTCTTTCCTCCTCCCTGACACCCCCCCCAAGTTGCAGTGTTCGATCAGGTCCCCTCTGCTTTCCAACGCTCTGGCTTTTGCATTGTTATTTGCATTAGATTATTGGAGCAGGAGTCTAAACACTGAAGTTACTGCAAATCCCTCCTCATATGGAAGTCAGTGAGCTGTGAAATATTTAAACTGTCTACAGTTGTACCTCGTTTGTTTACACATTTCCAGCAGGCTGCTAAAAGGTAACACACTGCAATAGAGGAAAGATCCAACACTGCTGATTCTGATTTCATAGCAGCTCAAAAACTGCTCTGAACACTTGCATTAACTTGATGGGGTAACACATATCTCAACTTTCTGAAGCGTTAGGGTCCAAGTGGAGCAGCAAAGCTGCATGCTTTTCTCCAGGCTGCTTGCTTGATGCCTTCACTTTGCTCATTGGGAAAAGGAGGGTAGGTGGGTCTCAGCGTGGTCACCCACAAACCATCCCGTGCTCCCCATGTCCTCTGTATCCAGGTCTTTCAGCTCACTTTATTTTTCCACTTGCCCTGCTGAGGAAGTGCTCCACAGCTCAGTGGACAACTGACCAGGGAGGCAGATGTGCCTCCCTTGTAAAGGTCATGTAGAGAAGGAAGAGTGTGCTGTGATTCCTCAGAGGGCAGCGAGAGGAGGTGACAGAGGACTGATCAGTCCCAAGGCAGCAGAGGGCATCAATGAGTTTGAAGACTCATCTCCGGAGCTGAACGAAAATAGCCAGACACTGTACTGAATTAACAAGAGAGATTGCAGCTCTTCCCTGTTTTCATGTTAGTCTTGGACAAATCCAACAATACATAATGATATTCATATCAATCATAGCGCTAACCAGTTTCACAAATGATGAGATTTCTATCCCCTGCCTGGATGCAGTGCAGGTATTTGCAGGTGTGGATAAAGACGATCTCTGTAAATGCATCATTTTCAAGTAGTTTCTCTGAGTGCAAATTTCAGCGCTGAAAATTCACACCTTTGTTATGAATTCCATAGGTCCCTTTGGAAACCCAGTCCCTCAGCCATGACATTTATGACAGTTAAGCTTATTTGGTGTAGTTATTTATAAATACCGAGCTCAGCAATGCAGATTTGCTTAGCAATTCAAGCAAACATTTGCAGGACTGTCACTCTCCCTGGCTCTCAGTGATGAGGTAGAGGAAGAACTCTTTCTCTTAAGATACTCAGCTTTTCCCTAAGAGAACCAGTGTCAGGTAGGGACCAATGCCTCCACCTTCTCTTAGATGTCTGACATCAAAATGTTCATTCAGAAGTCCCCTACGGATAAACTCAAATAGATACCTTTCACCTTGGGCTCTCTGATTAACTTACTAATTTTAATTAACACTAAGTTATGTAAATGCAGTCTCACATAGTCCTTATGCTAGAATATTAGGGAAATCTCACAGATGGACAACGTCACATGGGACGTGACATAGCAAATCACATGGCCAGTAATAGCACAGAGCTTCTAGGTCCGAGAGCTCTGCTTTCACAGCCAGATCAACAGAGAATCATAGAACTTATCTTCACTTCATGAGCAAACCCAAATGTAGAAGTTGAGGCCCCTCTACTCCTCCAGGGCTGCTACAGGAGATCTCCAGTGCGATGGTGAAGGGTCAGCAATACCCCCAAGCCCTCTGTTTCTCTACCAGAGGTCTCTTTGCACTCCCTGGATGTTTATGGTGCATGGCAAGGAGCCAGCCCCACGGGCACGGGATGGAGGTGGCTTGTTCTCAAGTGTTTAAAAGTCTGACAAACTGTTTGCAGCTCAAGCAGGGATCAACACGTTTCTAGAATTAAACCCCAACATTTTTGGATAGGAAAAACGCTCTGAACAAGGGCTCTTTTTCCCACCCAATGCACAAGAGACCTTTCTTTAGTAAGCTATAAAATCACTTACTATAAATCAATTAATTTTGTACTGATTTATTCACTGCTCTCCAGCAGCTCAGACTGGCACTCAAAAAAACCCTGGATGGATGCTCCTTGAATGTTCAGAAGCATTTTCTCTGGAGTACTGTAGGTCCAACCTCGTAATAGTCTTCCTTGGTAACCCACATGTTCCTAAATGCTTTTAAGCTGGCAAGGATGGAAGCGCCAATCCACACGGAATACACCCGATCTTGTGGTGAAATGATCTTGACACGAGCTGTGCTGGCAACTCCTGCCTGGAGCTCCTTCCGGAGCCTCTCCTTGAAGCCTGGGAAAAGAGTCGATCCACCCGACAACAGCACGTTCCTCTGGATGCTGGGCAGGATGTCCCTGTGGCACTTGGAGAAGCTCTGGAGGACCATCACCCCAACCCCTGGCTCTGCGATTTCTGCCTCCGCAGGCACAAAAAGCGCTTCGGGAGCTCGGAACAGCTGGTCTCCTACCTCGACAGCCCTTCCGTCAGGGAGAATGTACCTGTGCAGAAGTCTTGCAGGATCCACATGCATCTTCTGGCTGGGATTTAACGCAACGTAACACAGCTTCTCCTTAATATCCCTGACAATCTCTCTCTCTGCTGTGCTTACAAAGGAGTTTCCCGTCTCCAAGAGGAGCCTTGTGAGGTATTTGGTTACACCTCTGCCTGCAAAATCCAGCCTGGTGACGCTATGGAGCAGGTAATGGCCTTCAAAGACAGGGACAGTGACGGTGACGCCATCGCCACTGTCCAGCACCAGTCCCGTGGTGCGGGCAGAGGCGTACAGGGCCATCAGTGCCGTCAGGGTCACAAACAGGGCAGGCACCTGGAGGCTCTCGAACATCGTCTCAGCCATTTTCTCTCGATGGGACAAAGGGTTGAGAGGGGCCTCGGTCAGCAGCACCGGCATCTCGCTGGGTTTCAGTTTGAGCTCTTGTTTGTACAGGTACCTCCAAATCTTTTCCATGTCGTCCCAGGATGTAACCAACCCATTTTCCATTGGGTAAGTAAAAGACAAAATGCCCCTTTTGAACTGGGCTTCCTCCCCAATATAGCAGTCCTTATGACTCGCCCCAAACATGACAGGCTTGAATTTGGGGTACCCCACAATAGTGGAAATAACCGAGCGGGGAACCTGTTCCCCCGACAGACCAGCCTTACACTGCCCAGACCCTATGTCAAAAATCACCACACGGCTCCTTGCCATCACCGAGTCAGGTGTCCTGTGCAGGATAGGTACTGTCCTGGGCAGTGGCTGCTGGCAGAGAACATTCTAGATCTCCCAGCCCAGAGGTACCACCCCACAGAGCTCACAATCACTGTAGCTGCACTGGCAACACCACTTCCTCCGGGGAGCATTCCAATTCAGGGCTAGTACTCAGTATGAAACTGGGTGTTCCTACTTCCCAGACAAGTTACAGCAGAGAATCAATGGATTTTTTCAGGCCCCCAGCACAGAGGAGGGCCGGTTACAGTAATTGAATTTGCACTGATTTATACTTGGACTCTGTTTGGGGTTCTGCTGGGTTTCTAAAGGAAACATTTTCAATGAGGTAAAAAATAAGGTGAAAGCCAGTTTTAGAACAGAAACCCCCGGTATCTCGAAGACCTCAGAGGGAAGGATCTCCCAGCAGAGGAGGTATGCTACTCCCCACGTGACTCCAAGGCAGGCTGAGAGTCCGTTAGGGAGTAACTGCATCCCTGTGATATGTGTGCACCTGTAACCTCTGCCCAGGGGAAGGGGGATGATAAACACTAAGATCCTCATGGCTTAAGCTTTTAATGTTTGATCTTCACACGTCGTGCATCAGCCAATGAACACACAAATGGCTGCAGCACCTTTCAGGTCAGTCAGCTCTCAGCAGGGCTCCTTGCTCATGTGTTGCTGTAGCAAGCCTTTCACTTGACGGTGTCCTTAAAAGCACTTGTGGTGAATGATAGCGGCCCCAAAATCCCTGTAATCGTTCACGGTGACCCACATTTGTCGGAACGATGTCAGGCAGGTGAGGATGGAGGCCCCAATCCACACGCAGTACTTCCTCTCAGGGGGTGCGATGATCCTCACAAACATGCCAGAAGGCACTTGGAGCTTCATCTCCTTCAGGATCCGTTCTTCCATGCCGGGGAAGAGCGTGGACCCACCTGAGAGGAGGATATTGCCATAAAGACTCCTGCGCACGTCGATGTCGCACGTCATGATGCTGTTGAAGATCATTCTGTGCACGCCGGGAGCTTCCAGTCCAATGTTTGCAGGCATGAAAAGGGTCTCTGGTGCACGGAAGAGCTGGTTGCCTATCTGGATGATATTGTTGTCAGGCAGTCTGTACTCCCTCATGATTTCTTCTGGCTTTGCTTTCATCTCTTGGATAGGGTCTAAAGCTACGTAGCACAACTTCTCTTTGATATCTCTGACAATCTCCCTTTCAGCCGTGCTAACAAAAGTGTGTCCACTCTCCAAAAGCAGCTTCATAAAGTATTCGGTGATATCCCGGCCAGCAATATCCAGCCTGGAGACAGCATGGGGTAAACAGTATCCTTCATATATGGGGACAGTGTGGGTGACACCATCCCCGCTGTCCATGACTATCCCAGTGATACGGGCCGATGCATAGAGCGCCAGGGTCGCCTGGACTGCAACGTACATGGCTGGTACCATGAAGCTTTCAAACATGATCTCTGTCATTTTTTCCCTGTTCTGCAGAGGATTGAGGGGGGCTTCAGTCAGCAGCACTGGCCTTTCACAGGGCTTGATTCTCAGCTTGTACTCATACACGTGTCTCCAGATCCTTTCCATATCATCCCAGGACGTAACTATGCCATGGTCAATCGGATAATTCAAAGACAGGACCCCCCGTTTGGACTGAGCTTCTTCTCCAATATAACATTCTTTCTGCCCAGCTCCCAGCATTGTAGCTTTGACTTTAGAGCGCCCAACAATTGCTGTAAAAACAGACCTTGGGCCACTGTCCCCTGCGATACCTGCTTTGAACAGCCCAGACCCATTGTCAAAGATTACAGCCGGGGCATCCAAAATGCTGGGGTCAAACATTCTTCGCAGAGCTCTGTTTGTCCATTCCCCTTTTACAGGCTGGTGCCCATTGCTAGAGAAGCCTTCTCAGGGCTGCACAACGTGCTATTTCCAACACCCCACCACCTCACAGTGCCTCGTGATGCAATAATACATTTCCCCTGACACTGGATATGGCCAGAGCAGCTTTATCACGATTCCAGCCACGACTATCAATTCTCTGACTCTCATCCATGTCATGCCCCATGAATGTATCCCTGCAGTGAGCCTGAGAGCATTTTTTTTCCTTGGAATAGAAGAACATGTATTGCAAATACACGCATGACAACAATTAAACCCTTCATACGTGCCCCTGGCTTAGCTAAGACTCTACAAACATTTCTGAGGGTTGAGGTTGGTGAAGATGAGGACAACTGTGCCTCCCTGTAAGTATTAACTGAATTACCAGTTTGCTTTCGTGAGTAACATCTGCACTGGAAGCAGACCTTGTTCAACTGAATCCTTTCTGATCCTTCAAAGGGAACTCTAAGAGATTTTGAAATCATTAGAACTAGTTTGGCTCTGGTTATGGCATTCTGGCATCTTTTCCCCTGTCCTTCTTACTGCATTTAAAGGCTATTTTTTTGGTGGAATAACACAAGTGAAATACCAGTTTCTGTCTCTTGCTGGTTTGAAAAACCCCAACAGCTTTGAACAATGCTTATGGTACCTTCTAGTGCAAAGAAATTCCTTCCTGTAATGAATCTATATCCTAGGCTGCTGACAAGCTGACCTGCCTGCAAATAAACAGACGTGCAGATGTCTTCCTTCCCTGCTTTCCTTTTCCATTCAGCACTTTGCTGAGAAGAACAAACTCTTTTTTGGAAGTTACTGCAAAAGGATTACAAATCTCCTGGATCTTTACAACTGATCCCCTTTCCCATCTAATTGCCTGTCGGTCTTTTATAACTTTGCTTCAAGAGCTTTCCCAAAGAAGGATATTTCTGCAGCTCGGAATCCGATGGGATCTGACAATCCAAATCCCTTCAGTGACAAAATTCCCTTATAAAAAAAATAAGTAAGTCACCACAGAAGTTCAGCTGAATCCTTGGCTGCCAGTTTAATTGCTTCTCCTTGTGCCTTTAAATCCAGGGCAGCTTCAAAGCAAGGGTGGCTTCTATTAAATGTAATTACCTTTTCCTGCAGCTCACATGGCAGAGGTGCCAGCTACTAAATGGAAGTGGGTTTGAATCAGAGGCAGATTCCAAACAAAGACGGGTATTAAAGAGAAATTTGAAGTGCAAGCAAATGACCTCCTCGTACAGAGATGGTTCTACCCCTAATGAACTCAGAAATAAGAAAGCCATCTACCAAGGGATCAGCTCTGTGCAAGTTCTTTCCATTCTGCTTCGGTTCCAGACACGTTTGGGTTAAATTCCACTCTATCCGTTTTAGCAATTTCTCTAATCCTCTTAATATTTGTGTACATATATTTCAGTGTGTGGCACACTTGTTTTCATGCATGCTTCTATATTAATGTCAACAGGTGTCCCAATCATTTAAGAGGTTGTTATATGCATCACACTAGAAGCCCCACTTAATCCTGCGTGGTCTGCATGCAGCTGACAGCGAAGCACTCCCTTTTGAACAGCGTTGAGTATTAGAACAAGGGAATATTGACTGGGATGATTAAATGGCAGTTGAACCTAGAGGCAGGAATGCCTATCTGTTCCCTCAGATTGCTTCTGTCATAAATCACCTTAAAAAGGGCATGTGTGAATTAATTTTGTGCCTGGAGGGTTTGTAATAAGTGAAATTACTGGTGGTGTTTTGCTGTAAAGTGAATTCATAGAAGAGACAATGTGAGACATCAAAAACTTCTCTTGCTCACCTGGTGGAACAGCTTGTGCTGATACAACAGGATCTCACTCAGGCATGGACAGAGAGCTCCTTTTCTGGGAACCAGTTTGTCTTTGGCCTTTGATGCCTGCCAGGGGCTGCCAGCTGTGGGGAGACACAGGAGGAATCAAACTGAGATAAGGAAATTCATTCCACACAAGACAGTCTCCTAGTGTCTTGACTGGTGGATGGCATCTGCTGTCATCTCTTAATGGGATTGCATTATAAACTTGAAGCTGAGAGGCACATTGGAACACAGTAATAACACAGTTCCCACAACATACCAACCATAAATGAGCTCTGTCCCACAGACATTGGGTTGTAAAAGTTCACAGATATTTAAACATGCTGTCTATAGGCCAGTCTTGCTTCATGTCAGTGCTGAGCACACATTCTCACCAGGTTACACACGTCTCTTTGCACGAGCGATCCTCCAGGAGAGGCAGGGCTTGTCCTTTCTCCATAGCCATTCTCTGTCCAAATACTTCTGGAGATGAACATGTAACTCAGGGCAGATTGAACGAAGGAGTCCAGGAAAGCACCAAGAAAAGGGTGATGAGCTTTGGAACGTCTGAGTTCACCTGGGATAAAAAACAGGGAAAAGAACTCATGTTATCTGTTGGTTCTCTGACAGTGGCTCTGCCAAGAGGACGACCAACACAGCTTTCCAAGTGGGTTTTAAGCAGGAAATTTTGATTGTTTGATTTAAAGTAATGCATTAAATCCATCAAAAAGGAGAAAACAAGAAAAACCAAGAGGCTGGCACGTGGAGTCTTGAGGCAGAGTCACGTGAACAGAACTATGCTGCCGTTTTATGTGCAGAAGTTATACAGCACTTTCTGGGATATCCCAGAAACAAGCCAACAGATTTATCAAAGTGCTAAAGCTTTAGTGTTAGAAGTCTGTGCTTTTACAGCTGAAAGATCACAGCGAGAGACCCATCTCCCTGGAGCACGCACGTGATTTGTGTAACAAATAGGAGCGCATTTATGGAGGGAATCCAAAGGCACCAGGAAGAAATATTACAAGAGAAAAAGTGAGGAAAAGAAGTTATTTCAACCCGGTGGAAGTTTGATTGAGGAAGGACAGAACACACCACTGAAACTCTATGTGGGGAAGACAGAACGGAGGCGCCTCAGCCTTTTCCATACCCCTGGAACAGCAGCTCACAGAGCATGGAAGATTCAGGTACATCAAATACTGCGGTGATGACAGATCCCTTTATCCAGTCAGGCCGTCAGCACAGGAGGACAACACGTCCTCTGTGCCACAAGTCAACCTGGTACAGATACAGAATGAGTTTATTATTCCGATGGAGATGGGGCCTGGAAATCAGCCGGGCTTTCCCAGGGACTGTGGAAACAAACAGCAAAGAGCAGGCCCTGCTCCAAAGAATTCCATCTGGGAAGCAAGACCTAACAGGTGGGTGAGACAAGGTCAGGGTGGGAGGCAAGGGAGACAGTGTGAAAGAAATCAGGAGCTGAGAGCAGTTCTTAGCAGTAAGAAGCAATAATCACCATCACAGATGCTTAGCTCTAACAACTTGACAAGATCCCTTTCTTCACATAGGAGCTGCACTTGATTGCTCCCATATTTGTTTCCACCTAAAATCCCCATTTTGCAACATCTTCGTGACACTCCAAACATCCACAAAGCTCTTTGAAGTTGAATTGTAATGCATTTATTGACACCAGTTATGATATTTCAAAACACATGGGCTACAAATTGTTACCATGCACTCCTGGTGTTTACAGTAATCCCCACATTAAAACAAACTCAGCCTTTCCTGATGATTTTATATCTTCTTGCTGACTCACTTGTCTGTGCTTATTTAAACTCCCGTTGATTTCTTCTTTTAATATTCAACACTTTGGAAACATAAAAAACCCCTTATCTGCAGATTTCATTACTTTTGAAACATTTTGCATTCATTTTTATGGGCACCACATGGCCCAAGTCCTCCTTTTCAACATTCCTTGCAGATCTATGACTTGCCATAATGTGCTTCCCATGCTCAAGCCCAGCAGTTAACCCTGCACATGCAGCTGGCCTTGGTGTCAGATCTGCTGCCAAGGTCCAGCCCGGTGATGGGTGGCTGCAGAAGCTCGGCCCTGATGCTGTAGATTGGCCAGAGGAGGTTTCCCTCTGAGCTCTGTCTGCTAGAGGCGGGCCCAAGCTGCAGCAAGAGAAGGTTTTAGGAGTCCACACTGCTGCCCATTAGAAACAACTGGGGCAGCTCCCTCTTTTGTTGAGGCTGCGCTGCTGAACCTGTGTGGTCTCCCCCAGTCGATGGCTGCACGGCCCCGCTGCAGCTCCTGAGGAGCATGAGGCTGCGGCTCAAGTTCAGGACTGCAGCAGGGCTCTGCCACCCTCCATGGGTGATGTTTAGCCAGGCAGGGCCAGACGAGCTGCCTGCCCAGCTACTGGAAGCAGCAGGCACTGGAAGTGGACGCTGCCAAGTCACTTGGGACATGTGTCAGCGTGGTCCCAAGTCAACATCAGCATTTGGGGCTCTGGGCCATAAAAGGTTTCAGTAACTCAGAGCCAGGTTGGGCCCTCCACCAGCACCATGAAACAAAAACCTTTTAGTGTCTACTGTTACAAGTGAACAGCCTTATAAAAGTCCCTATAAAGCACGAGGCAGGCCTGGGTTCCCCGTACTGGCTCCAAGACCCTTTCAGCACCAACCTCCTCAGCGTGGGCACCAAGCAGTGGTAGGAGGAGGGAGCAGGACCCATTCCTGTTAATGGGGCATTCCAGGCAGACCCTCTGGAAAGCAAAGCCAAAAAGACGTGTTAATTTTGGCAGTGAACAGCAGCACTGGGGAAGTGAGTGAAAATCAGTGTTTGCTAAATAGGAAAAGAAAAAACAGAATATAACTGGGGGAAAATCCATTTATTTTACAATTCCTAACAGGTATTGGAGGCAGGGAAACTGAAATAGTAAACAAATTGTAAAGTATTAAAAGGAGGTGCAATGCATTGTCCTTTTAAAGGAACCTGAAATCACTGCATTGCTAAACTGAAACGGCTCTGGGGACTCATTCATGGGCTACTCCTTAGACCCACAAAGTCTAACCAGTATCTCTAGGGGTGGCTGGGTTGAATACTATCATCTAAAATGTAATAGACCCTGCAAGTGATGAACAACTGGGAAGGGGCAGAACCCACTGGGATTCAAATTTAATTCAGATGATTTGGAATTCAGCATCCGAGAACTACTCAGAGTCCACGTTATTTTCCATGTTGGAGTAAAGAAAACAAGATCTACACCTAGGAAATGATCTAAATTATGCATAAATAAACCTCCTGGTTGAAAATTCATGTATTTAAAATAATAGTCTTGATTATTTGGAAATGAAGTCCAGGAAAATACTTCTATTTTTTACTGTCTAAATGCTCTGAATCAGGTAAAACAACTTCACTAAACTGAGCTCCAATCACTCATCCACAAATTAACCTTTCCTGTGGAAACAGCAGAACTGAGGCTTTGTGGCTCTGCTCTGAAATAACACCATCTCCTACAGGGTGCCCTGGAATACTAATAGGAAGAAGGCAAGCTGTAGGATTAAGAGATGCAAGAGAAGCTAATGGAGCCGTGGAGTCCATTTTTGGTGCTCCCAGCCCTGTATGACCACAGGGATTGTCTTTCCAGCCCTGGGCTGCAGCGTCACCTCTAAAACAGCGGCAGCAACCTCACACACACAGAATCCCAGACTGGTTTGGGCTGGAAGGGACCTTAAAGCTCATCCAGTTCCAACCCCTGCCACGGACAGGGACACCTTCCACTAGAGCAGCTCCAAGCCCCGTCCAGCCTGGCCTTGAACACTGCCAGGGATGGGGCAGCCACAGCTTCTCTGGATCACAACACCGCAACTCCTGTGTTTCAGCAGAGGGTCAATTCCAGACTGCACCTGATGCCTTAAAGCACAAATACGAACACCTGACATGAAAGCAAAAGAAAAGCAACACTTCTTATAATCCTGCAAGAGCTCTCCCCACTCACACCACCCCAGGACATGGCACAAGGACATGGTCTATGGCTGGTCTTCTGACATCTGCTTGCAGCTTGCATGTGCCTCTCCATTATGGCTCCGTGCCTGCCCAGGTAAGAGCCTCTCTAAAAGAAGTAGTTGGGAGTACAATGGAAAAAAGGGAAAGCAGGGCTCTTACCCTTGGAAAACTGTTAATTCAGCATTAAATACATACTGAGCTGTTCTGGAATCTCATTGTTACTTTATGCAGCCAAGCACCATTACCTCTAACTCTGTTCCAATGGCTGTTGGACTTGGGTTTACAAGCAAATTGTTAAAAGCTGTGTCTGAGGTATGAAAGCGACAAGTGGAAAGCATTCCCATGAAGTGTGCAGGATGGCTGGAACGGGGCCAGCCGTGTAGGTCAAAACTCAGTCACATGTCCTGCTAGCTGGTCCGGAACATCCTTCAAATCCAGCTAAGCAAACAGCTCGGAGAGCCCTGCGCCAAGTGCCAACTCCAGCTGGCATCCCGGCACATTTCACTCTGCAGCTCTGGAGGTTATGAAAAGTTTACTAATGAGAAACATGTCAGGACACTGTGCCAACAATGTAGCCTGAAGGAAGAGCTGGAATGACACGAGCATATATAACTTTGGTGGAAAGTCTGAAACATCGGCTCCACACCCTGAGAACTGCCTCTCTGTTTATAAATCCCAACAATTCTGCACATCAAGAGAACTCTATCTGCTTGCTCTTAAGATGCTTACATTGTGCTTGCCAAGTATTTAAGAATATTGATGAAATTAAAGACAACTTTCACGATGTTGTGTTCCTCGGGTATTTCATTCAGTTTGGTTTGCAGGGCCAGTTCTTCTTCTGTAAACAGGAATTCAATATGGCAAAAGGGGAGTGAGAGCACTGAGCAGCCAGGGATTCTCAGCAAACAATTCTGGTATCCAGGAAAACCCTCTTTAAGTGATCTTCCCAAATCTCGGTTGGGAAATAATACTTTGGTTTGATTTCTGAGGGAAGCACTTGCAAGCAACATCACTTTTTCACCAGCACAGACAGGCAATCAGGCTTCCCAGGGATGAGTGCAAACACTCACCTTGATGCAGAAGCCACCCCCAAACCTTATTTGACAAAAGATAAAGCAGCAAAGCCCAAGACAAGCTTCCTCACATCACTGGTCTGATGACAGTGATTCCAGCTAGCACTGCCAGACTCCAGCACACCCAGGCAGTTGCTGCATGCCCAGGGATGACACTTGCTTAGCCTGGGTTTTAAGGGCTATAGATACCCAGGCGCTGCGATGTGGGTGATTTAGCAGCACCTATAAAGGTGAAATACTCCAAATGTGCTTCTCCCTGAACCCAGGCTTGGGAAACAAACACAAGGTCCCATTTTAGAACTGGGCATCAGCAACTGAAATGGAAGAAAAAACAGACACAGAAGACGCAGAAGGGGTGGGAGGATGGAGAAGCTGCCTCTCAGGATCCTGGCATCAACTCTAGGTGCAGAGCCTGTTTGAGTGCTATTCAGTGCCAGAGAAAAGGAAAGGCAAGGAATTGTTACACTGGATTCTCACATCAGAACAATGTAAAGAACTTTCTCAGTGCTGTGTTTCTCTCATTTCCAAAGCCCTCCCTTGGCTGGTGCTCCAGCTGGCATTCAGTGGACAGAGAAGGAAAATAAACCCACGGTTCCCAGAGGAGTTCCAGCAGAATATCCAACATATTAGAAGTGAAAGAAGAAATACTGAAGTGCAAGCAAAGCCCCTGTTCCCATCTTCACTCTAAGACAACATTTGGGTGCAGTAGGAGTGCAGAGCAGTGTTTGTCTATCTACCAGTGCTATTCATCACTACATTTACCATATTTTCCTTTGCTTTCCATAACTCCTGGCTTCGCTCATGTCTGGGTGTTTTCTAACCAGCCTTGAGGCAATAAATCAAAGCTGTCAGCATTGGAAGAAAATTAATGTGAGAAGTTGTTCCAAAGGCCACCAGCCTTTTCCCTACCCTGTGTGCTGTGTTAATCCAGGATTCCTCAACAGCTTTCAAGGTTTTGCTATTTTCACAAGGTTTTTGAGGCTACAGATGCATTTTTTTTCTCTGAAGAGTGGCTTTGAATCGTATCCTTTAAGATCCCAAATTCCTGGAGTTTCTTTGGATTGCAAAGAGAAGCGAGGGTGCCCAGCACAGGCCCAAACCTGACCCTAGGCCATCTCTGGCCAAGCCACAAGCAAAACCCAGATGCGGAGTTGGAATGCATCAGGGTCTGAATCTGGGTTGAAGTTGTGATGAAGAAAGAGGCCAAATGATTAAAACCCACTCCCGTTCTATGCCCCGTAGTGATGACGCTGCTTGAATTATTCATTGCCAGTTATTTACCCAAAGAATGTGGCTGGCATTTCTGCTGAATACATTACTTGCAAGTTTTGATTTCTTGTTTCATTACTCACTGCTCGGCACCGCTCAGAAACCCAACCTCTGCCTTTCTGAAAGTCTCTATTCCGAGTCTGAGAAAAAGAACACTTGGGAAACAGCCTTCAGCTGGTGCTGATGTGATCCAGCAAACACCTCCCTGGGAAAGGACAGCCTGGCACTCAGGGCATTGTCCTGGAACTCGGGAAGCAATGTTCTTACCCTATTCAGCTGCAGATGAACTCCGTAACCCTGGGCAAATCGCTCTGCTCCCTATGCTTCTGGCTGCACATTTATAAAGTGGACACAGTATTTCCCTCCACAAGATACTGTAAGGCTGGATATGTTAAAGATGATGAATTGCCTCGTTAATCTGGAAACTGGAAAAGCACCTAATGCAGATGGATGAGGTCAGGAACAGATCCACCTGACTGAGAAATCACGAGCAATTGGGAACTTCATTAGGTAAAATTCATCATGTTGCAATCAGGATAGTGGGAGCCACTCAAAAATTCCCTTAACGGAAAGCACCAGCTTCTTAGATTTGTCTCTGGATAGACACCGCAGTTTCCCCTTGTATATTTTCAAACTCTCACATTTAATGTATCTGTTTAGATTTGCTTTTCTCCAACGGCTTGGGATGTTTGGGTAGCAACTAGAATTCCTGACCTACCAAACAAAGATCATTAAAAGCAGGACAGCGACTGCAGAAATCAGCCCAGAAGTCTGGAGACTGGGACACATTGAGAGAGAATTCCAAAACTACAATCTCCTGAGCCATTTAAAGAGGAAGCACCAAGCGCTGCTGAACGCACTGGGGTGCTTTTCCTCTGCTGAGAGCCTACTGGTTTAATTACACCCTCACAAAGCAAAACACTGCTGCTCGCTGCTCCTGGATCGGACTTCATCTGCCAGCGGCTCAGCCAGACATTTAGAGGTAGCTCAGTTGGAGTTTTGTCCAAGTACAAATTGAGCAAGGGCTTCAAAACCCAGGCCAGTGTTTGTGTGTTAATCCCTGTTGCAGAACCAATGGAGAACCCATTTGTTTCTTTTGCCCAGGTCCTAAGTAAACATGGCATTTGCTTTCTTAGTTCCCTGAATCCGACTGATGAATCTGGTTTTCAGAAAGGTATTTAAAACGTGGAGGTTCCCCCCTCCTGCAACACATCCAATTATAATCATTTTGAGGTATTTCAAACTTTAGGCCTCGAACTACTCCTCATTGTCCTATCAAATTATCCAGGTCTTTGACATGAGAAGTCATTATTTGCAAAGACTCCTGGTAGCAGCACTTACTGAAGTGAGGCTGTTCAGGTTTGGGAGTTTAAAAATGGGTCTGCCGTGGCAAATGGCTCATCGAGTTACAGTTGTGTCTCTGTGGGGTAAAGCACTCAAGGCTTTCAATTGCAGCAGGGCCTGCTGACTCAGGGAATGAAAGCTATGGAGCTGCTGGCAAAGGAAATGCTAATAATTAAAGCAGTAATCGTGACTCTGGGGCAAGAAATAAATGCCTACAGGGTGACGAGAGATTGAATAAACAAAGCAAATAAGAGCCTCATGCTGCACAATGGCACAGAGCAGTGATTACAGCTGGCAGCAGCACCCCCAGCTCTGCAGGCACCCCAAGGCAAGGCTCAGGAGCACTGGGCAGTGTGCTGGGAGAGGCCTGGTCCATGCACATCGCTTTGCGCAGAGGAAAGGATCTCACCCAAACACTGGGAAACCAGCACCATGCTCCAAGGACTTGCACCGGGCTCTTCCTGTGGCAGAAAGCCCTCTTGTTTGCAATAAGAGTGGAGGATGCTTCCCTTGCATCACGGGCATGGCGGGTCCACACTGACATTACAGCCAAGACCACCAACAACATCTGTCATTTTCCGGCCAGAGATGGCCAGCTCACACCCTCAAATAAAATGCCACGTGCAACAGTGAATAAGGCCAGGCCACAACCAGTCTGGAGTGGAGAAGAGCTGTCTTCCTGCTCAACTTCAGACTACACTGAGACACCAGGAAACATCCAATGAAGTAGTTCGCAGAGGGAAACCCTGTGCAATCCATAGCAGATGAAGTGCAAAGTGCCTTCTACAAGCTCTCTGCAGATTAGGGCAGCCAGTGACTGGTTTATATCTGTCCCCAAAGAGTGATGCCTCGGGCACGCCTCTGAGTAAAGTCCAGCCCATGCGTAACCTGGCCCCCTGTGACTGGCAAATAACTTCATTTACTGTCATTCAGGTGTCAGGTTCCACTTCCTTGTTTACGGAATGACATGATATCCTGCAGTATCTGCCTGCACAAGGGACTGAAGTAATGTGACAGCAAAAACAAACAAATGAAAGGAGTCTTTAAATACATCAAAGGGAAAGTGTGCTGCTATCTGTGGGCCATCACCACAAGCTGTACTGCTGGACCCTAGCACTGAAGCAGAGATGTTACTGCCTCCAGGGCCACAGGTCAAGAACACTTTGCTCCTGCTTGTTGTGCTTGTTATATACTTGCTGTTTGTTAGACTGTACCCACAGTGCTTAAAATTCATACAGTTGTCTCTTCCCAGTCTGGAGATTGTCCTGCCCAAGGAATAAATTCCATCCTTTAGCCGAAGGTGCAGATAGGAGGCTGCTAAACTTTGCACGGGAAATCCTTGTCAGGAAGGCACTTAATTTCAGGAGTAAAGACAACTGGGAAAGAAAGCTGGTTCAGGATATTAGAAGTGGGAAGCAGAAATCCACTGTTACAGCATCAGTAAAGCACAGTGCTGCAAAGAAGGCTTCTCCCAGGAAGGACTGGGAGTCCTTTCAGTGAGTAAACTCCCTGTGTTTTTCTCACTTGTGGGTGTTTTTTGCTCTCTAACAAAACTGCCCTAATGATGGGAGTAATTACATTATAATGCCTACACTACTGTTTGAATAAGGCAAACTCCCTCACATGCCATTAATGTACCATTGCCAAGAGCAGCCAAGGAACAGACTCGACAATAGAGAGGATTTTCCAGCTCACTGTGCGATTTGATCTCTATAAACCTCCCATAACACACACTGTACGGCAGTAAATCATTTCTAACATCATTATCCACCCATCTGGGATCAGAGTGCAGCCACTGAGACAATGCAAGAGATCGGGGCTCCTTTCAGCACCCGCCGAAATGAACCTCGTTGGTCAGATCTCATTAACTCAGCAATTCAACAACTGGATCACCTCCCTGCAGGAGGGGCTGTGCTTCCCATTGGCCACCTTCCTAGCCCTTCCCATGGCTCTGGGATTCCTGCTCTCCAGTACTGCTGGTACTTTCACTTCTATCTCAAAGTGGTTATGGCTGAAATCTCAAAGTGAAATCCAGGCTATGGGATGCTTGCCTACAGCTTGACCCAAGAAAACGTTTGCACAATGTGCTGGGAATAATCTGCCGAATTCCACAAGATCAAACATTAGAAGTCAATTAAAACAGAAGATCACCACCGAGCTTGTTACCTAGAGCACGAATCACAGCCTGCTGAACACTGGCTTCCACCAGGCCCATGAGGAGCACGTTTACGGGTAGGAGAAGTCAGGCCACACAGCTCTGGGAAAGAGGAATGGGTCAGAGGGAGCAGCAGAAAACTTGTGTCACTGGCCATGGTATGAGGAACTCCATGAACAGGGCAGGACACAACTTCCTGGGTGATGTCTCAGCATAAAACCCAGTGAATAGGGAGCGAAGGCAGTGACAGTGCAACCATCAGCAATCTGCTTCTAATGAGATTCCTGTTAGCACTGAACCTGCAATCTATTCTATACACACCTACAACAATATTAACATTAAATACAAATAACAGAGCTCACCAAACCTATTCAAAGCATCATTTCTTTCAGAGCCTCTCAATAATTCTATGTAGGCTTAATCGGTTCCTATACGTAGATGTTAATTTATCTAAACTGGCTGCCTAAACCCAAGCCAGTTCTTTGGCTACAAGCCTATGGTTTTTCACATGTTCTCCAGAGTAATTCACTGCTTTTGTACTGAGCTGCTTTCAATCCAACAGAAACGTATCAAGAAAGAGACCGACTTCCAAACAGCTCCTTGATCATTTACTGCAATTAATGGGTTTGTACCAGCCCTTTCAGAGAAGATTCTTTTTCAGTGTATCGAGCCACAAGACTGCATTTGCTTTGGGTAAACATTAAAAGATAGTATTAGAAAACCTCTGCCCACTGTAACAACAGCTGCATGAACTGTGCCGCCCTGTCTCAGGCTGGTGGGTTTTATTCCCCCAAGGTAGCCAGGGAGAGAAGTGTCCAGCCCACAGCAACTGCTGCTTAAATTGCAAATGCCTGCCCAGGGCTCAGCGTCCCCGCATTCGGCTGGCCAAGCACAATACCTTTCATTCCTTTACAAAGCTGGGGATGACTGACAGGCCCTCCTTGTCCTAAGGAGGCCAAATTCAATCCAGCTCCCTTTTGGGACGTCCCTCCTGAAAGCTATCCAAATCCCGTCTCTCCAGCCCTGCCTCTGACCCGTCCGTGCTGCGGTAGGTAGTGAGCAAAGCCCTTTTTTCATCAAGTCAATCCCCAGCCCTCCTCAAATGTCCTATCTTTTCAACATACCTGACAGGGCAAAACACACCTTGGCTCTGTCTCTGCTGGGGCTGAGCGCTCAGATGGCTTTGCTGGAAGCTCAACAATAGCTGAGTGAAGCTGCAGATTTGTTCCATTTGGAAGACCTCAAACCATACCTGCATGGATGGGGTTTCCTCTGTTTGTCACATCAGCAGCTGGGGCTCATAATGGTCTGTATATCACCACTGTGATTGTGGCAAATGAATGAGGCAGCCTCCTCGCAGGTCAGTGAGCGTGGCCCTTGGTGCCACTGCCCCAAATCCCAGTGCTCCAGCCAAGCAGCAGCTCTCGTGGTCGCTGGCTCCACCACTTGCAATGTGCATGGGAATGTCTGTGTTGGAGCATGTGCACGGGCCTGAGGGATGCTGGCTGTGACGAAAAGGGGAGAGGCACACCAGCTGTAGGACTTATCTGTAAGCCTGTAATTACTGTTTGCTAGCTGTATTCCAAAGAACCTGCCACTGGGGGTATCTTGCAGTGTCACAGGTCTCGTTCCAGTCTCATTCTCCCCATCCTATACCCATAGCCTTGGCTGTGTCTCACTGAGGCATCAGAGAACACACACCTATGTCTAGTAAGCCCCTGTGACACATGCAGTTGCAAAGCTAAATGGTACAAAGTTCTCAAAATAAACACCAAGACAAAAATACAGATTTGAAATAGGGACCAGAGCCACCTTCTATTCTTTTCTTGCTTGCAACTTCTCTTTTCGACTGAAACAGCATCTTATCCTTGCAGCCAGTTTCAAACCTGTATGTGCACACACATGCACATATACATATCAATATATTCCAAATCTCAGCAGCAGCTGCTGAGGCAACTAAAAGTATTTGTACACACAGAGCAATAAACTGCTCCAGTGCCAGGTGCACCGTAACAAACTTCCCTCTACTCTGAGTGGCTTTTGATATTCTTCCTACTATCAAATAGCTCACACGTCCTAAAGACAAAGCCAATGAAGCTCTAGAAAATCACAGAACACTTTTATTCCTAGCATCAAAATCAATGTATTCTTAACATCTCAGAGCTTCCCCAGGCCAAGCACTGCCATGACAAGAAGGTTCATGCACTGGGGATGCACACTGTGCTCTGCTAAAGCAGGGACCAAAAGCAAGCAGATCACAATCCAACACACACATCACCAGGACTGTGGATTTATGCAGCCTAATGTAACCTGAATCCCTGTTCATAATACAAGTGCATATCTAACAGATTATTAAATGTAACAGCTATTGTATTCTATGAAAATCAATGGGATTATTCAAACTCTAGAAGAGAGGAAAGCAAAGACGAGTGTTCCCGTAACATGATCTGCCAAAACAGGACGGAAACTCTTTAATAGCACCTTGCCAGAAACAATGCATGGCAGAGTCTGCTTTAAACAAGATGATTTTTCACAATATTGTTACTGACTTTTTGCATCGTGTTAGTGAGGTTTGTGTACACTAATAAAAAATGAAAGCTGCTATTAAAAACAAATCAATGGACTGTACCTGGTTTTGATCACAGGAGAGCTGCCCATTTGCATCGGTATTTGCAGCATCTGTTCCAATTAAGACTTGTTTTCTAGTTTAAAGATATTAGTCCAATCACTAGTGTTCTGTTGAAAACATGAATAGAGCATTGTTCTGGCAGAATGTAGTTAAACAGACTCCACAGACTCTATTAAACAGCTCTGCTGCCCAATTAGAATGGGAAGGAGTCAGGCAGACATGACTGTACTGCGTACCCTCTGTTCCACATGTATTTTTATGGATTCATAGTCAATGAAAACAGCTAACGTGGAACATGTGTTAGGAAAGCACAGACTGCATGCTGCCTTAGAGCATGACAAATGGAGCATCAAGCAATTTATCGGGGTTTCACGGACACCAAATTGAATGATTAGAATGACTGGGTGTAAAAGAGTGCACAAGAATGGTGAACCACGCTACCGCCATGGGATGAAACGGTCACCTGAAGCTCGGCAATGCTGAATCCTCAATGTCTTAAAGCAGACAAGGACTGCACTGCTCTTTGGGTGTTGCACTGAGGACCCGTAGACCTCAGGCTGATGACCATGGCAGGCGATGGGACTTCTCCAGGTGTTCTGTAGTTGACAAAGTGGATACTTATTGCAGACCACTTGAAGGCTGGTACAGGTATACAAAAACACTCAGTAGAGGTGACATGGTGTCAAACAGACCTCACTGCATATGATGTGAGAATGGAGATTAATAAGCAGTACATATTTACCTTGTTTAATTGGATAGGGGTAGAAAAAGGCAATAGGAGTGAGAGAGATTTATAAGACACTCTAAGAAATAACTGTTGAGAGTGTAATATTTATGGATGGGCAGCATGAAAACAAGCTTCACGTTTCCTAAGGGCTGCCTTGCTTTTGGAATGTGTTTCCAACACCTGAGATAACTGCTAACATGTTATTTTCTGCTTTTCATCAGGGAAAAATGTTGACACTGGAGAAGACACATGCAGATTTTCTGGGATTTGCTGTTCCTTGCTTCTGAATCTCTACAGAAGTGCCTCATTCACTCATCCAGATCACCCCTAGAGATCTGTCCAGGGTGTTGCACTTCTGACAGCTCCTCCTGAGTCAGCTTTCCCCATGGTTTTGCCTTGCTGCCCGCTGGTGGGTAATAAACCAGAGAGCTTTCATACAAACAACACTGCGCAACACCCAAGGGAAACCACTCTACCTCATGCACAGACTGCTCCTCCCAACGTACTCAGCCTCGCACCTCCAGTGGGTGGGTTTTTATTTGTAGCTGCAGCTTGTCTGCAGTCAGTTAAACAGGGTCACTGCAACAGCTGTACTGTGGAAATTCCCCACACCACCAAGAGCAGGAATCGCACCAAAGGCTTTGCACAAAAGAAGCCTCGATCCCAACAAACAACATAACGCTCTGGCAACACCCCTCCTAACACACTGCCAGGCTGCGGTCAGAGCCGGGTCAGGGCAGTGCTATAGCATACAACATTTTGGGCTCAGTTTCTAAGCCCAGAAGCCACTTTTCCTTCCACAAAAGCTTTCACTCACAGTGGCCTCTGTCCAAGGCACTTGGTCTGTGCTGGCAGGGGATGGGGACCTGCATGGATTATCCCTGGGCTCCACAGAGCAGCTCTCTTGGCTGGAGGGAGGACCAGGACGAGGGGTGCCTGGGCAGGAGGACGCCAGGAGAAGGTCCTGCATGAACCAGGCTCCTTACCCAAACCAGTGCATGCCAGTGCAGCAGGGGCTGGCTGCCTGGACCTCATGGGCAGCAATAAGGCATATGCAGGGAAATGTACCTTGTGTCCCCTGCTGCAATTGATGAGGTATTGCACACCCTCCTGTGCATGGGAGCTGCTGCTGCTCTGACTCCAGCTAATTAGCTTTTGTAGCTTTGATGGATGGATTGATTCAGCGGTTAAACGGAGATAAATTAACTGTCTGTCTAAACAGAGTTTAAGTGAGGAGGGAATTCCGATTAGAATCTTATTTCATGCAGTACTGCTCTTCTTTCTCAGCCAGTGCTGAAAACCCCTTGTGCCTCCCTTGCAGAGGAAGCCCATGGAGCTAACTCCAGTCCAGACCTGCACAATCCTCTAGGAACTCAGCAAGCCTGCAGGCCTTCAGAGGACCAATTTGGGTCATGCTCTGCACTACGCATTTGGTACAAACCAATGATGCTGCAATGATTTCTAGATGTTGAAAAACTGGTCTGGGGAATTTCATTGCCTAAGACGTTCAGAAGCACCTGAAATGTTTTTTATTCTGAAACCCATTAGAACACCTCAAACCCAGCAAAAAGTTTGATTTTCTATTCACTCTAGAGAACCTCAATGTTAAAATGCCCTTTTGGTCCTGAAGTGAGAAATACCAATACATGTTTTTAAAAGGGGTAATTACAGAACTAATGTAAAAATCTTTAATAACTGTGATAAGGGCTTAGGGAAAGATAGACAGATAGGAAGATAGGCTTTGCTAGACGTGCAAGCATCACTGAAGTACCTCAACGTGCATGCAGCATGAAAAAATAAACACAGCCATCATCTCACTATGTTACACAAACAGGCATCAAGCAAGATGAATTTGAGATCATTTCATGTAAATATTAACTGTTAAAGCTTTCCAACTGACAAAATTAAGGCAACACAGAATACCACTTTACTTGCCTCCTCATACACTCAACAGCCCTGGAATGGAACCAAGAGAGGCAAAGAAACAAAAACAAGCAAATGCAATGTAAAAAATAGCACATAACATTTCTGTAGACATGGCCAATGAAAGCTGGCACAGGGACGAGCGAGCTTCCCTGGATGCCTCACCTCTTCAGTAATGCTAATGTGCTAGCAGGAAAGGCTGGCCAACTCCTACAGCTACCCTCAGCCAACTTGGTTGTCTCTCCACTCGCGTGCTAGAACATGTGTGCTCAGGATGGGGGGCACCAGGCATAAGAAAGGGCCTTGTTTTACTTTAAAAACGTAAAGAGATAGATGAAGAGTAACCAAGCAGCCTGGAGGCAGGACAAAACACAGGGCTCTCTGCTCTCTTCATAAACAGCCTGGCTTTTTTAAGCCAGCCTTTCTGAAAAGTCTTCTTCCTCAATCTCGCTCAGCTCTGGTTGTCCACGTTCACCACTTGGCTGTTCCATGGCAGGGGGAGAATGAAATGGTTTTGTGGTTAAAAATGTGATCCATGCCCTATGGCCCACATGAAGCATCTCACACAGACTGCATTTAATCATCTCCTTCTATTCACTTCCCTCCAATCCAGCACAAAATCCACTTTCTCCAAGGGCCTGAGGGTAGCAACCTGGCTGGTTTGGTCTGTTGAGTGCTACGTGCTGAGGCCCAGCTCAACCAAGTGCTAATAGCACCTTCCCCCAACTCCACACACATTTTACCATCTCTCAGCATCTACTGTGTAAATTACACCCAGCTTTGTGCTATACCAGTGGAGTTCTGAAGGGAGGACACTCAGAGGGATGAGCATACCCCTAAAAGAGTTAAACAGGTAAAACAGAAAGGGATATCTCTATCTCATACAAAGCACATTTCTTTTTTGTATGTGTTTCTGAACTTCAAGAACTTTAATGAGGGTTAGTCACACCAAGGAGAGCCAAAGGTATGAGATTTCCCTTTTCTGTTGAAGAGCTGTAGATACATTAATTACTCATGGGTTTATGCTCCAATAGGATAAGAAATTCCATTGAAGTTCAGACAGGAATTAAAGCCAGTGGACAACTTCTACTGTGTGACGAGCTAGAGGCAGAAGCATTCAGAGGCAGATCCCTTGGGAACAATCCCATTGCTCCAACTTCAGCATCCCCACAACATGTTATTGTGCATCATTAGGTACCATGGTGGCTATGGGAGGACATGTTCCCACTGCCACAGCATCTACTAGGCTTTCAATGACAAGCTGAAGGCCCAGCCAGGCTGCTGTCAAAGGGAATCACTTGCATTCATGGGAGATTAGAAAGAGATATTTTAAGTTTACAAAGTACTTCCAAGCTCCAAGTGCAAATTATTATTATTATTAATAGGATATTTTAACCCATCTGGGTAAACTGTGCAAACAGCAGAATATTACCCAGGGCTTCTCATGTTTATGCACTTCAAGCGGATCACCTTACTCTCTGTAAGCAAGCGTGTATGTCTTTATATCACATTGAACCTTTTTTTGCCCTTCTGAACCTGTTTAGCCTTTTGTTATTATTTTAACTGCTTATTTCTTTAACAGCTCATTATTTTCAGTGGGCTCCTGTGTCTCATTACACACAGTTCAGTTTTAAGCTAGTTTAAGTTCTATGATCTCTTTCCTGCTGGTTCTTGCACTTCCCAAGTACTTAAATATGAGATGCCCTTTGGTTATGTGTGGCACAAGTAATTTGGACTGTGTCTTCGCTCAGCCTCAGGCAGTGTGATGGCACAAAGCCCCTCAAATCTAATTCTCAATGAATTCCATGGGAGGGGTATGCCACAGTTTCTCTATATAACAGTGACTGAAGATGCAAAGACCAGCTGTATTGAACAGCCTCCTGACAATGCACTCGGATGAGGGGATGTGATTGCATCAAGTCTGTGAATACAGGAGATACAGCACGCAGTGAGTGCACGCTGGCAGACAGAGCCTCAGTCACACACAGTTAACAGCGCACTTCCAGCAAGGCAGAAAAACCTGAGAGGCTGCAAATGAAGCTGCAAGAGGGGATCCTCACTTCTACCTCACGCTCCACTCCCCTGCCAGGTGCCAGAAGATTGATGTCCCAGCCGTGCAGGCACGGGAAACACCTCTCCGATGTGTCACCCCAGGAGCAGCACAGCGAGCAGGGCGGCCCGACCCCGAGCTTGCTCCAGCACAACTAGAGCACAGAGTCCTGGTGCAGAATTGAAGTAACCTTCTGGCCCGGAGGTGCCAGTGCTGCCAGCAGAGCCAAGGAGCGCGGCATCCAAGCTCCCATTCTGAACACATAAATCACTGCTGTGATGCATGGCAGAGGAGAAGCCCCAGGGTGCAGTGGCTGAGGCTAATATTGACCTACACAGCAACGTGCAAAAGGATCCATCACCCTGCCTGCCTCTCATGTAGAAAGGTGTAACGTTCATCCCTGTCCTCAGCAGCCCGATAACTTCACTATGCACAAACCTGTTCCCAAGCGTGAGCATAACAAACCTGCACAAGTATGTAATTCATCTGTTTCAAATTAGGAATACACAGAAAGACACCCACCTAAAGTAACGTGGAAGCCTCTGACATGCATGTATTGCATCATGGGGGTTTGTTTTCAGAACAAGCTATTAAAAACCTAAAATTCATGGGCCATTTTAATTTGGCTGCTGAAAGAAACCCCAGGACCTTGGGGTTTGCTTTGTACTGGAGTCACTCAAATCAGGCTGTTGATATAGGGCCCCAGCATCTGGGATCTCCGAGTCAGATCTGCAGCAGCACGTACCTTTTCCAAGGACTGCTTAAGTTACCTACATGTGCAATCACCACTTCGATGAGACTGAGATTCTGAGGGATTCAGAGGAGAAGATAACGCTGTGGAGCACTCTCAAGTGCAGAGATCACTATTCATTAGAACTAGGTATCCTATTAAGGCCCTTTGAATGTCCACAGCCCATGTCTGCCAACCATCAGGCAGCATCCATCAGTGGGGACATGGAGTCAATGGTGTCTTTGAAGATTACCTGACAGAGGCACCTCTTTTTATTGCAACTGTGCCATGGGAGCCACAACCAGTGTCACACAGCACCACGGGGCAACGCACACTTTGCTTTTACCCATCCCTCTCCTTTCCTAAGCAGTTCCCACAAGTGTGAGGCGTCCTGTACACGCTACCCATTAAAATAGCAGCTCAACCAAGACACTTCTGTAAAAGAAAACTGGTTAAAGAAGAAAAACAGTACTCAAAGAGTTTGGGAAGCTGATTTTCAGCCCAAACAAATTAGAGAGAGAAAGGGGGGCTGGGGAGGGTGAGAGGGAGGGAAAAAACGCCAAGCTCTGGAACCACTGAATTACCCTTAATTCTAGGAGGCCGGCCAATACAGCATACGAATGATTGCACAGACAGTTCCAAAAATGACACATCCACTCTCTCCCTGGCTCACTCATGGCAAACCCACAGCAAGGAGGAGCTCTTTTTTTAATGCCCCGGAATTCCCATGAAAGCAGCAAAGGAGCCAAGGCAAGAGGAGCTCAGATGGTCAAACACTGCAGTAGCGCCCCATACTTAAACACTTCTACCAGCCCTTCAGTTACCAAATGCGCCTCCAGCCAGAGGCAGCCCTCTGCCCAATGCCTTCTTTCAAAATAGAAGCCCAGACAAGGCTGTGACCTGTCAGCCCCACTAACCGGGGGGTTTTCCCCTTTAAGTTTCACGTCCCTTTTCAGATGCTCGGCCTCTTACAAAGCAGGCAAGTCTTTCGCTGGTGTTTTCTTGGAAGGAAAACGTGGCATGCACCTATTTTGTTTCATTCTGTGCCAGGACCTATAAAGTTACTGCGGGCTGCAGCTCCTGCCAAGTTCTAAAGGTGACAGGGCAATGGGCACCCAAAGGACGCTTCTATCAATGCCCTTTTATTTCCCTCTCTTTCCCCTTCCACCAAGCTTTTTTTTTCCTAATAGAATTACCCTTATCTGCAAGTGATTTAAACTCGAGGTTTACAGAAGATTTAAAGAGTGCGAACACAGTTGGAATGTTTTAAGCTAACAGTACAAGTTGCATTTTAAGAAAATAATTAACTCCCCGGGGAGGTGCGGTTCTTGGAGCAGTGACAGAGTCAAGGCTGCCTTCCCCGAGATGGAGTTTCCAAATAATAAAATACCTTGGGTTCCCTACCGGTGTCAGATGAGAACCTGTTAGTGTGCTGCTCGCTAGCGGACTGTCATGGGTCTGGGGGGGTTTGGTTGGGGTTAGGGTTGGGTTTTGCTTCAGTGGGCCCATTAGTGTTTTAAAGACAGAGCGCACAGTAGGTAATCTTGCCTGCAAAGCTTTAGCACAAAACACTGTAAATACATTGAGTTTATGTGTTTACGGCCTTCCCCCATCCCTTCTTGCTGAAGAAATGGAAAACACTTTCCTCCCGTGTTCCCACCCTGGGTTCTTAATGTCTCTGCTCCTGCTGGGGACTTGTCATAGCCTCAGACAGCCATAAAGGAGCCCAGCACCCAGCTCAGTCTAACTCACACCTCTCTCATGTCCAGCACTAGTGGTATCACAGCGCAGCCACCTGACAAGGTACAAGAACAGATGCAAACCCTCCCATCTGAAGGCTGCTACGGGCAGGGACTGCATTAGATGGACGCTATTTAGCCGTCAGTGTCAGAAGTTAGAACCCCACAGGTATCCTTCACGTATCAGTATGAGTATCGGCTCCCCTCAAGTTACCTGCAGCCTACTAAAGTTGAGGACTCTGGCAACACACAGACCAGGCCTGCTCTCAAATACACTCTTCAGCCTCTCAGGGACAGCGCTTTCCACAAAGTTAATTACTTGCAAAACCTTTGGTCATTAACACCCACCCTGCATTCTCCTGCAGGTCGAGGGCTGTTAACAAATAAAGCGTCCATGTTCCCTAAACAATGATTTGTTCAAGTGTAGCTTTGATTAAATCCAAAGCCACAACAACACGGGAATCCTGTTGCTAATGTCCTCACCCTATTACTCTATCTGCTAGAAGCAGTTACCAGGTAATTACTTCTTCCCAAGTTTTTGTGTGACACGTCATGATACTGTTAGCCATCCCTCAGGCCACTGAATTGCTATGTGTATATATATTTATACATATATCTGAGCCAAAACGCCTAGTCACCACAATGAAACATACCCCTCTAACCTGCTAAGCCCAGCACACCACAGAAGACCTGCTTAAAGACAGTGAGGATTGCTATTAGAGAAGGTTTGACAGTGATCTGCTGTACGAGACAGGAATTCAGACAGAAAGAACTAATTCCTACTGAATAACACACAACCAATGTTAATTATCCCCACTGCAGACCTTAGAAGGCACCTGAGCCATCAAAGTTTATGCACCAGCCTGTTACAAGACTCTCTTGGTGCTGCTCCATGGATGGATGTAGATCTCTGTTACCTTCCTTTCACCCTGCTCTGGAATGGGCTCCATTAGGGATACAGCCCAGCTGCCTCTCCGGTATTTTTCACAGTCTCTTCAAACAGCCTGTCTGAAGGCAACACAAGAACCAGGTCTGGGTCTCCTGGAATGAAGCTGGCTGGAGAATGACACGTAACTAAATCTGAACGCGTGTACTCACACAGGCAGAGCCCTCTCGGGCTGCCTGCAGTAGGGATATTTTATTGCTTTCATAATATTTTCCGGGTTTTGAAACACAAACCACATGTTTAATATTTTCTCCAAAATTTACACATTGCACTTGCTGGACAGTGCTCATTCCACAGCCCCTGCGCTTCCTCACAACCAGACACACACCAAACCCCGCTGCTGCAGCGCCTGGGCAGCCCCGCTCCTGGGGGCCGAATTCACCGGGGGCACTCCTCGCCTACTTTGATTTTACAGGGCAATAAAAGGTCGATTTGGATTATCTTGTCATCAAGGAAATCACTAACTTCCAAACAACGGACAGAAGCTTGACACAGCTTGCTGAATGTGGAAGGAAAGAGACCCAACTATTAGAAATGCTCTAAGTCAAGTTCACCTGGGGTGTAAACCCCTTCAAATTCATCCAGGTCCACCCCGGATTAGTTTGGCCATCTGCAGAACTGTGAACCTGCAGGAGCAAGGACCCTGCCCATTGCCTCACTGTACAGACCCTGGTGCACCACTCGCCACCAGAAAGGACGAATCCTTCTCTTGTACTCAGAAGAAGGGATTTAGAGTCACTGAGTAATTTCTTGTTTCTGGTGGGGTAGCAGGAGCTTACCTCTCCTGGGAACCCCTTGTACCATCCCTTCAGGAGCGCTGTGTTTACTGCATGTTACAGGTGTTGTAAAAACAAAGACATTACCCCATGCCTTGAGGACAATCACAGGCAATTGTGCTCATATTCACATTCAATTTGCTGCCAAGCAATTTACAGATCAGTGGGACCTACACGTAGAAGAACCTCTGTTTGTAAATCATGTCCTATAAGTGAAGGCCAGTTCCCTCATGTGAAATCAATGGGAATTAGACACCCAAGTGCTTTTGAAAATCCTGTTAAGTAGCTATTGCATCTGTAGGTTCCCTTTAAAATCTATCACTCTCCACTTGAGTCTAATGGGTGTTGAATCAAACCCTTGATGCTTTCTGACTTCTCCCCTCACTTCTTCCATCTTGTCAGTACCCACGTGTGTCAGGATCCATGCTTCACAGTCCAAAGGAAATAAAGATCTTTGCCATAACAGTTGTGGTGCTTTCATGCAGAGGCACAAGGTGAGAATGCTCCTAGAACTTTGCATTCAATGCAAGAAGGGCCACGAGTCTCCTGGCTCCTTCCTGCCACTTTTTGCTGGTGCTAAATACACCCATGAAAAACGTCATATTCCCATACTAGAAAATGCTGATATTACACATTTAATGGTCACACAAAATATTGAGGCATTATATCTGTCCTTACACGTTTTAGTGAGCATACTCTCAATGAGGACCTGTGTCCTCCAGGCAGCGTACAAGCTGCTCTGTGCGCTGCTTTGATTAGGACTCATTGTAATTGAACAGTAGGTCAAAAATGCACGTAAAACTCACGTAAAGGGCCTACATTCATGTGTCAGGGCTACTCCAACTTGATGCTTTTGCAGTCACTGCTCCCACTCTCATTCCCTCACAACAGAAACAGTGGCTGGCACATTTGTTCCACCTCCCATCATGTTGCAGCAGCGCCAAAATACTTCAACTGTTGTCAAAGGCACAGTTAGATCTCTGCAGTGTGAGAGCTTCCCTGACAGATGAATGGCATCATCTAGGGGCAGGGATCAGCACTAGGAATCCCACGTACACGGCCAAGGAAGCTCGTGGAGCTCTGTAACAAGACTTGCTCCCGAGCATGATAGGCATGCAAGAGGCTGCTTTGTTCTTACTGGAAGCAACACACTGCGCAATGTCTTCTACCTCGAAAACAACATGCAATTGAGCTGGTTCAGTATGACACTGGTGTCAGAAGTGTCAAACCTGGCTCAATGCACGAGGCAGAGCATGTTATGGCCATCAGCCCTCACAGCACAGACCTACTACTAGTTAGCTATTTAACTGCTGTCTCCTGCAAGCTGTAGTTCGACTCCTAAATCAACATATTTCCATAAGGATGTAAAACATCTCTATAACAATGATGATTCTAAACCACATTATGTCCAGAGGGAAGTGATATTCACTGGGTGAATGAAAATTGTAAAAACAAATAACTAAATGAGCCCATCCCCAGGGGACAATTACAGTCAATTGCTCTTGTACTCACATCCAATTTGCTGCCAAGAAATTTAGACTATCAGGATTTACACATGGAAGAATCCCTGTGAGGCAAGAATGTCCTAAATGACAGCCAATTTTCTTCTATGAAATGATGATTTGTAACTGAAAATCTCTGGCTATGGCTGTGCAGCAGATATCAGTCTGAGACCAAGGACTTATGCAAAGTTCTGATTACAAACATCCTATTGTCACGGCTGGGTAACAACAGTAGCTATTTGTTTGCCATCATCAATTAATGTACTGTATTAGCAAGTGCTTTTATCACAATAATATAATGAAAAATGTGATTTCCTTGTCTTGTGACAAAAGGGACAAAGGAGCTATTCGCATTTTGCTGGGTAGATGAATGTTCACACTTCCAGAGAACAAAAGCCTAAAAGGAACTTGGCACTCATTAATTTGGATACAGCTTGAAGTGGTGGGGTAAAGACTAGAGCACACTTAACGTTTAACAGATGAAGTAGCTGCGTATCCCACATGGGATACAGGACTCGAGCAGGCCTGCTTAATGGATGTGTCATGTAACGTGGCTTCTGAAGAATACATACCCAGAGCTTGAGCCAAACGAGTCTATTTCAGTAGTCACTTTGAGGAACTTAAAAGAAGCATATTCTGCGAGACACTGTCATCTAGAAGCAAAAAGGTCAGAAATCACACAAAGCAGCACCTGGACTAATGTTTAAGCCAAGCCTAAGTGTAAATACTTTGTTGAACTGGAGGCTAATAGAAGAGAAGCTGCTAGAAAATGACAGCTGCTAGGTAGAAGGGGGTCAGGTTCTTCACCACAGATATCCAACTTACTTTGATTTGGCCACAGAGTGACCACCAGCTCTAGGAGGGCAACTCCAGGCTAAAAAGCCATCCTGGCACAAAGGAAAATGAAACAGAAGAGAATTTAACATCGCTAAACCCACCCCAATAGAAACCAAATGACTGAAGAAATAATGGAGGTCCCTGCAGCCCATGTTCTCAAACGTGGGGTTTGGGGCAACCCCTGGCTATTATTTTCACAATACCTTGCATTCATTACTTTATTTAAAAATGGTGTACTATGTCTGGAAAACAGGAAGTAAGCCATAAATCTCTAGTTTAAAAGCCATCTGAAGCCTGTGGACCAGATATGTTCTCAATCAGTAGTCAGGCAGTAAATAAACATTTATATACAGCAACTGCTCTCAACCAGCCTGACCTCCGGCTATTACAGGGCACATAAAGAGGAAATTTGTTTAGTCCCGTAAAAGCCCAGGCAATATATCAATAGATTATTAAAAATGGAAACAATGTAGGCTAATGGATTATATTGATTTTAATAAACATAAGTATATGGGATTCAAAGATAAGAGTCAGACACGACATCCTTCCAAGCTCACCTTCAGGGATAGCTCCTAAAATGAGCAGAACTACATCTGGCACGAGTATCAGTGGCTGCTATTTCTTGCTCTGCAAATCGACATATTTCTGGCTGAAGGACTTCAATTGGAGGGTTTGCATTTTTATTTCTGTTGTGAACCATGAATGCAGTCAAAAAACAAAACTTGTACATCTTTTAGTGTCGCTGCTGTACAGAATGGATTTCAGGCAATTGCAGGCTGTCCTCAGGCATGTTAGCTGAAAGAACACAGATCCTGCTGGGCTGGCTTTAGTTTTGTTAGGAGATTGCTCACTCCTGCTGCAGCTGCTATTGGTGACAGATACTGAAGCCTGAATCTCTTGTGTTTTGGGAGCCTGGCAGGATGCTCTGGCAGTCCCAGTGCTGTCCTATGACAACTTTCAAGTCTGAAACCAGCTGAATACATTTGTACAGTGTCAGAGCCCAACAATCCTGCAAATCAGTCTGATTCTTAGAACATGTCTTTATCTTTGAAACACTTGGCATGTATCAGAGTCCCCTGATATCTGCCCATTGCTAGAGTCTATTTAACCTGTGCTATCCTGCAGAGCAACAGGCTGCCTTTGAAGAGATCCCTTCAGTTTGCCACTGCAAATGCTCACCTCTGAGTTGACCTGGGAGCTCAGCAGCCAGGCAGCACTGGTTGAAACATGACTTTTAGTTCTAACTCTTGGAGAAGGTTTGGGAAAGAACTCAGTTTGTTAGTCAGGCACTCTCAAGAGTGAGGGGATGGGGAGGCTTAACCAAAAACCAGGCAAAGGCAGCCCTGCAGATCAAAGAGCATCAATAACTGTGACAGAGCTGGTTCTAGGAGGAAGTCTATTAACATACTCAGAATGTCAGGGTAGGGAAACAGTATGTTCTGTATGATAACATGATCAATGTGATTACAAGTTTAATGTACCTGAGCAATTATAACCAGACTAAATTAAAGCAACCCTTGGTGTTAAAGAACGGAACCATGGACAAAACCCCAAGCTGTTTTTCCCTTTGGAGGAAAGGTCTGTCAGTAGCAGCAAGCAGAAGTGCATACACCCCAACTACCAAACACTTCAGAAGACCTAAAGTCACACTTCCTTTAAAGGCCATACAAAGCAAATTCAAGACCCTAATTATGAACATCCTTAAAACTTGGAGCAACTCAGCTGTAACCTTTGTGGAAGGTTAGGCCACCTTCCTGATTTATAGTAAGGACATGTATCATGCATTTTGTCGCACCAATCCCATGCTACCTGGAAGCAAAGGAATGCAGGGCTAACCTCAAACCCTTTATAGAGTTTAGATGTATCCCCCGAAGTTGAATACTCATGAGATAACCATCTGAACTGCCTGAGCTTGTTGATATCAGAAAGAATGGTTCTAAGAGATGATTTATCTTGCTGCCTGCAATTAAAAACTGGACAATAATGGAACAAACCAAAGTGAGTTCCCTTCGTTCCATTGCTACAGATGACCAGAAAGTTGTCAAGAGGGCAGGCAAGAACTTCTGTCCTCCTCTGCGCACTACTTTCCATTTCTTTCCTTGCAAAAGAAGGGATTAAAGCAGGAGAGCATAGGGGAGCATCCATTTACTTGGAAGGTCTGGGTTCGTCCCCCAGTCAAAATTCAGTGTTGGGTTTCTTTTCCTGATTACAAACCAAAGGCTGAAATATTTCTTAGTGTCAACTGTTCTAAAGAAGACTACAAGACTAAACTTACAGTAAAACTCTACCACTGCTCATTAGCTCCCAACAGTAGAAATAACACCCTTGCAAAATCCTCAATACCTCACAAATTACAGTAATCTGCAATTATAAACTCCCGTGTTAATGAGGTTTGATTGCCTGTTCTTTGTGATGCCACCCATAAATGCCACTTACCTTTTACAGCATATTGAAGTTAACAATCTGTTTTGAGAAGATCACTAATAGTCAAATGGACTTCTATGAACACCTTTTGTGATTTCAATTTGTTACCTAGAAACCAAATGTGGCCACAAAGCATTTATCCTCACCATAGAGCTGCATCCGTTTGATTCTTCCCATCACTGTGATTTCCCCTCAGCACTGATACAGATCTCTATGCAGGAGGCTGCTTTTCTTAATTAAGGAGAGTAGCATCTGACTTTTTATGCTTGACCTTTAATCAACAGTATTTTGGTAAGTCTCTAAGAGGACTGATTGTGCCATTCATATACTTAAAGGATAATGTGCCTTGCAGAGCAGTACAGAAGGCAATAAACAGCTTTTACAAGAGATTAAACACCCAAGCACAGCTAAAACATTTAGATAACTGCAAAAGCCACTTATTGACACTGCTCTGACGCCAACAAACACCCATCTTCTACAGTTCTACTCATAAAAAAGCAGCAAAAGCCCCTCACAGCCATTGCTTTTCTTCCTTCCTAAGAGTTCTCTGTGCTTTTTTGTCCCAGAGATATTTCTTCAGAAAGTCTATGTAACTTTTGGGTGGTTTGCTTAAGAAAACAGAAGAAAAGCTCTAAGGATGCTGAGATGTGATATTTTCAGACCGAGGATTCAATTTCCGTAACAGGGGAAATCTTGGACTGATTGACTTGAATCAAGCCTGGATTTGTGCTTTTCTCAGGAGCAGCACTGATACAGTCAATCACAACAGACCTGGAATGTACATACCAAGTGAAAGCAGTACTTGGGGTGCTTGGGGAACCAATGAACTAAACTGCGACAGGGTTCTTTGGAGAGATGCACTGTTATGAAGATAGTTGGCAAAACATGAAGAGAAGCTGCTGTAGGAAGAAATGAAAGACTAAAAACTTACAAGTCTAATTAGACTTCTGTGTTTCATCATGCTTGACTCAGCAGTGAGGGCAATTAAAACGTGATGGGCAAATGCAGCTCACTGTATCTAAGAGCACAGGGGGCACAAATAACAGCCTAAACATCGTAAGCAGCAGTTTCAGTTGCAAATCCCTCAAACTCTGTGCTTCCCCAGGCACCACTTAATGCTGCTGAGGGCACAGAGAAGGTCAGTGAAATCATTCAAACAGCTGGAACATCTGTATCATCACACCAGCATGGAGGTGGGTACCTCACTAGAACCTACCTCTTTCAAGGTGCCATGAACTAAGTGTAAAACAGACGGAGAAAGTGAACTTCCTCCCTCCTCCAAGAGCTCAGAGCAAAAACTTCACTGCTTTCTTGGTTTATTTTATTTATGCCTCCGAGTTTCCAGTCACCAGACTTCAGAAGTGACAGTCTTTGGACAGCCACAAGAGCTCAGCATAGAATGTTACCGGGGTCATCTCTTCGGGAGTTATTCTCTAAATCAAAGGGAACCTTTCCCAGCTGGAAGTAGGAAAGGACGTTTGAAGTTAAGAGTGGAGGAAGAAAAAGAAACCATTTGTGCCAGTCTGTTACTGTCCCTGTCTCATGACAGGTAATTCCCAGTAAACACTCTAACAGCGAGTCCAAACCAAGCACTACTTCTAGGTAGGTTCAGCCTGAGGTAATTGCCAGAGATGTCCAAAGCAGACTGTTTAGAGAAGCTTGAGGAAAGTCAGGTTTAACCCCTTAGTTCAGGCACACCACTGTGGCCTCCACTCCTACACATGGCAGAGGAAACACCTGAGAGATGCTCAAAAGTAAAAGGATTTCTTAAGTTTTCTTCCACAGAACAACCACATTCACCTTTCAGAGCATGGAGAAATCTTTGTTTCTGTAACAGCTTCCTGCCACATCCAGGAGAAGAGAATTAATGCATCTCCTGCCCAAGTACATAAAGTGTCACAAAATATTAATGCAGATATGAAGCTATTAGAATAAACCCCACTCCATAAACAGACTTTAAACACGGGTAACCAAGATGATAGCAGGGAAATAAAAGGACACATTAAAGTTATATCCCTTCAAAAAAATTAAACAAATCAGTTTTATAGCAAGAGGCACTTCAGAAAGCTGATGTTTGGAAGTCTAAGGGCAGTCAATAAGGCATACCTAATTGGAGAGCAAATTGACATTCATAAGCTGGCATTTAACACCACCATGGTAAACAAGGTAATAGACAGTTAATGCAGTGGACAAGGGTGGTGAACAGAAGCAATCCAGGGTGAATAATGGAAAAGGACCAATTGAGCAAATTCGAAGTGCAAACACTGTGATTTCAGCCTGCTTAGCAGATCACTGACAGGCTCACAGCTCTAATAGGCTTATTGGGGTTGTTGTCTTTAAAGAATGAGTGTATCAACCAAAAACAAAGGAAAGAAATCTACATAATAGCAAATGAATCCGGGTTACTAAGTGCATGGAGTGATAAGGTTCAGGTGGGTAAATACTAAGGGCTGCTTAGCACTGATAGATGTCTGAAATAACAGCAAGCAATCAGCATGCAACTGGCCAGTGCATTACCTAATGAGGCATTATATTAATATAAAAATTACAAGGAATTAAAAGCCAAAGGAGTCACTGGAGTTAAGCTCTTCCTTGCACAGAGGCCCCTCTTCTCATAAGCGTGTGCTCCTTTCTATGGTATGGAGACAAAGTAAATCCGGGAGGGTTTGAGACCACTTTCTCATCCATTAGGAACACCAAAAGGCTCATTAGGGTTATGTAGCCTAATATTTTCCAAATGCACATCCTGAACTCTCTCCATGCTTCCTGCATACATTATTCCTTCCAGGTGAATCGATGCATACATCCACATCAATGAAAAGGTTTTTCATAGACCATGCACTCACCACAGGCCTTATGCTATTGCAACACTGCTATTGCCCAGGCTAAAACTGCATAATCTGATCATTACAAGTTTTTTAGGGCTTTTTCTTTAAAACTGGTGGGGGGATTTGAGAACCTTGACTGGAACTAGCAAAGGAGTGACATTTTCTTGCCTTTTACCTGACCAGTGGCACAGCTTTAGGTCTAAGAGGGTAGAAGCAAGGACAGGAGATAGAAGATAGAGAGAGCCAAAGCTGGAGCTACAGAGGTGAGTTGAATTCTCTCACTCCAGGCCTTCAAATACAGAAAGCATGTTCCTAAGAGTAAAGCTGTTTCTGGTAACCAGAAAGTTTGATTTCTCAGCAGGAACCATCTCCACCACATCCCACCAGAACTTGCTCAGAAAGCCAGGGGCTGAGTTCAGAAGTAGAAGTGATTTCTTTTGGTTAAAATTCCAGTCAAGTTTGATGTTGAAGAATACCTGACCAGCTTTTAGAGTTTGCGCTTTCTTTCAAAGGGCTCTTTACCTACTTACGTGCAGCTGATTCTGTGCACCTCCCATTGTAATTGCATTCTATTAAACATCTTATTTCCAGGGTTATTCAGGTAATAGGTAGGAATTCCTCTTCTCCATCCGCAGAGGTGCTAGGACGTGTCCAAGGCCTTCGCCAGCCCAGCCCAGCCGGAAGAACCAAGAACAGACCCGCACCTCACGCAGGATGTGCATGATTTTTATCATCTAGCATCTACTATCAGGTTACGCCTTCGCCAGACTTCCTTATCCTATGCCCTTAAGTTAAGCAACCACCACCGCACCAGTTAACACTAACAATTTACATGGCGTCTCAGGCATTTTGTCTAAATTAATGAAGTCCAGCCATTACCAATTAACATCAGGCTCTTTACTCCACTCCTCTGAAATCGATTAGTGTTACCGCAGCGCTCAAAGGCTTCCATTCGCCCGTGAACAAGTCCCTTTGCCATCCTATAGTTCGGATCAAAAAGACACCTAATGCTCACTCTACAACTTCAAACTTCTTTTTCTGGGTTTCCTGTGTGCTTGCAGAGAGAAGACCACTTTCCAGAGGGCTGGTAATGATCCCCATATGCCACCTGACAAGGCCATGATCTCTGCTTCAATTCCCTTCGATCTATCTGCTCCTCTCAATGCCTTTGGCCAAGAGCCTCTTGGAGCACTCAAGGGCTGATTTCTTTTGTGGCAGTCCCTGGCTTTGTTTCCTTCATTGATTGATCTGGAGCTGCCAATTTAGGGCTGCCCCTGATTTCCTGCAGACAGCTATCTGCTGTTGCCTTGTCCCACAGAGACATCTTTTGGAGCTTTTCTTGATTAACACATCTCAATTCTGAATTCCAGACCTAGAATTCAGGGCAACTATAGCACAGAAGACAAACAACCCTGCTGCTAAACGCGATCTGGTTTTAGTATCTATGCTTCAGATGTTAAGCCTGGTTTTGAATCCCATTACTCTGATCTCCGTTCCTTTACCATCTTCAGTGGAGTTTTCCCTGTTTCCACCAGAACTGGGGTTTTTGTTTGGTTTATTTGGTTTCTTCTTTTTTAATCTGATAAATTTCCTTGTCCCCCTCCCTGCTCCAGACTGTATAAAACTGTCTTCCCCAATGCCTTTGCTCTTCAGAAACTTGGACCCCATCCAGTCCAAATTTAGCCCTTGAAGACTCTTAAATATACCAACAAGACACTTTCTGTCATCGAAAACATTTTTGTGTTCAGACAGTCCTCAAAATAGACCTGGGAAGCTTTTCAGCTATGTCTATATTAGGGGGTGACTAAACCAGAATGGATATAATAAGCAGAAGCTTTTTGTGACTGAATAAGGCAGCTTTTTTTTTGTCCAAGCAATCCATAGCTGGATCTGGGATGTGATGAGCAGCGTGGAAGCTGCATCACTAACAGAAACAAAGGCTTTTGCAGTGCTGGAGACTGTGAGCTGCATCTCCTCTGTGTGTGGACAGAGAGGAGAAAAGCACACGTGTGAGGAAGGATCTCCAGTATTTTGTGCTTCCTGACAGACTTCACCATATATAATGATAACCTCATTTATTTTAGCTGGTACACAATGTGCTTGTAAGGCTAATATTGATAGTTGTCTGAGTCTCTTAATGCCTGCAAATTAACTGACTACACACACCTAAATCACGGAAGCACAGTCGTGAAGGATGCTTTCTCTAACCCATTGACTCATATAATTGATGACAACAGCTTCCTTTTTAACTGGTTACTGCTACATAGAGTGGAGGCAGCATGAATTGCATATCCTCTATTGCTAAGTGACAGCTAAGATTAAGCAGATGCTCACTAGGGTATTATCCCTTGTGCAAACAAAGGATAATTTCCTTCATAAGCGACCTGACCCATAAGAAATTGTGTGGGCTGTGCCATCATTCTGAATTTCTTCCCCACCAGACAGGACACACAGGGACTCTCATTTACGTCTCTACAACTCGAGAAGGGCTTTGCTGAAGTTAAGGAGATTGTACCTGGTTAGAGGAGGCAAGGGGAATGCATAACATAGGAAAAGCTGAAGACCTGCATCTAGAATATCTCACTGGAAGGTGACAATCTTGTGCAAGGATGGTAGTGACAACATGGTTATTGAACACAGAACATGCAGCTCTTTGCCTACTAAGAGGAAACAAACTGGCCTAGAATCAGGACACAAAGGACTTGACAGGAAGTCATGGCAAACCTCTGATGGTCACAGTCCTACTGATCCCACAGCACTGCCTTCTTGAGCATCACTTTGCAAGCTCCTCAGTCTGAGTTTGTCACATGCTCCCAGTGAACCCCAGGCTGGGGGGGCTGTCCTTCACCCACCGTCACTGTGCAGCATTCCACTACGAATTCCAGGCTTGGCTTGCCTGATCATCTGCCTGCCCTGTGCCAATAGAGAGGACACCCCCAACAGCACCAACTGGGATAAAAGGCCTTTTCCCCAAATAATTCCCAATTTAGAAAGCCTGCGGCCAGGCTTCTGTCCCATGCCGACATATGCTAGCCCTGCTTTAGAGGCTTTAACAAGTTTATAAAGACAGTTGCAGCACAACAGACATCACACTTAATGAGAGACTGTTTGCTCAGGGGGCAAGAAGCAGAAAGGCAACTAAAGAAGTGAACTGGGATATAAAAGATCTTGAAGTTTATTTTACCCAAAGTTAAAGTAAGGACTGCATAGGGGCAGTTCATTGTTCTGTTTTCATAAAGTCATTTAAGTAGCAAATGGCCCCTGAAACTGATACTATAATTTGAGTCATGTTGGAAGACATATTGAATTAATGATGCAGGTGTGGGTTGTTGTTCCAAAAAACTTTTTTATAGCAACAGTGGGAGAGGAGAAGAGGAGGGGGGGAGTTAAATGAAAAGATTTGGTCTATGTTATGTTTTTCTAATATTTGAATTTTAGCTAAGATTACTCTTTCTCCTCTCTTTAGTATATTGTTTTAAATAAAAAATGCTAATAAATCTTGAGAGAAATATGTCATAGTGGAGTTTAAAAACTGTAGTGCAATATATAACAGTTCATAAAATATTCGATTCAAATAGCCAAAATTGTAGTGCATTTGGACCAGAAGTAGTTAACTGCAGGAACAGCATTTTATTAGCTACTAAAATTAAGAAAGAGCACTGCTGTTTCACAGCCAGATAATTAAGTACCGTTTTCTCTTTTTTAATACTATAAAATTAAACTTCCTGTTTAAATGGTCTGGTGGGGACTGTAGGCAAAGGGTCGTCTGATGAGCCCTCCGGGCAAATCCAGAAACACAACATAGCACTTATTCACACAAGACTTTAACAGGGTGGAAAACACTGATTGAGAGGAAAAAAATGCTGCAGTAAGCGAAAAATTGCAGGTAATAAATCAGAGATCCATTTTTTCACATCATTTTGGCTAATCCATTAAAGCTCGGTGCAAAGGAATCTATCAGAAACAGAAGCCACTGCCTTCACTCCTCCATCTCCAAATGTTATTAAACGTGTATAAGCAGTGAAAGAACTCAATTAAACCCAGCTCACTGATGAGATGTCCCAGTCATGCCTGGCCCACCAGCTTCTCCTGGCTCTTTGGTCACTCAAGGTGCTCTTTAGAAGGGATTACACTAGTGCTTCATTAGGCTGAAAGTGTTCTTCACGTTGTTTTACAATGTGGTTTTTCCACTCTGTCTCTCTCTCAATGTCTACCCAAAATTACTTGTTAGGAGCAGAGTGAGGCGTAGGTTAACAGCCTCTAGTAGGTGCACTTCTGTCACCCCTCAGTCGTGCCCGGCTAGGAATCTGTATGCTGTGAAGGGAGGTTATTCCTGTTTTAATTGCAAAGCACAAACACTGCAAAGAGAATGACCCCTAGCTTGACAAAGATGAACATGAATTCTGACACTCTAACTAAACAGTGAATTTACACTATGCTGCATGCTATTAAATGAAAGATTTCCATACAAAGCAGGCAAGAGTCTCACCATGACCCACACAGCCTCTGATTCTGTTCATCACAAGGTTGTTGCAGATGCAGCATGTTGGTGCACCACCAGGCAGCATCTCCTTGAGAACAGAGCTCTTCCATACCCAGAGGACCAGGTCTCAGCAAGGATACTGCACACCTTATGTGCTCACACACAACGTAAAAGCCAAGCTATTGTCCAATTCACTGTTCAAGACTTTCTACTAAAAGCTGGAGAGGTTAAATTCCCTACGAAAGCTTACAAGTACTAAAATACCATCTTCGGTCTGACCCAACAAGTGCAACTGCTGTTGGGCTGCTCAAATACTTTATGTTTTGCCCAAACCCACACACTAGTAAAATGCTTCCACATACCACAATTACCAAAAGAAATAATAACATTATGGTTAAGGCACTTTATTAGCATTTGGGAGATCCAAGGCCATTCCTTTCTTTGCAGATGATGTCCTCTGGACCCTGTGCAAGCCACTTAGTGGGAATTCATCCCCACCACATCCAGATAACCAGGTTCCTGGTCTAAACTACTCACCAAACTGCTTAAGTCACTCCCCAGCCTACAGGATGACAGATGGGACAAGTCACTTCATCTTAAAAACATATCCAAGATGTGTGGTTGATGGCCCCTCAGTATGTGTCTACTTATATGTGTAATAATGCTATTCTCTTTGCTCCAGAGCACACAGATCCTTGAAGCCATGATCCTATGCATAGATTGTACTGATGGCTAGAAGGAGCCTGCAAGTATGAGCTTATGGTTGTTCTGTATGAACCACACATTCCTCCTAGTCGTATTTCTGCACCAACTTGGAGGAGTGGAAGATCAGAAGGAGATCAGATTCATAAAGAATTCTGTGATTTTAAAATTCCTGGGTTTTTAGCTGAGAGCAGAACTCCAAAAAACCCCAAATCAATGAAGTAATTTATGCCTGAATTGATTGAAATATTCTATTACATCAAAACATTCCCGCAGCTTCGAGTTTGTAACAGAACATGTTCATTCTACAGCAAAATTTGAGAAGAAATCACTGAAAATCCATAGTGACACTTGATAACAGCATGAACATGTTCTGCTTCCTTCTGCCATTGCTTTTGCTTCACAGATTCCTTCTGAAACAAAATCAGGAAAACCTGACTTAGCTTTATGAAGCATTTTGATGTAATGTGGGTTTGGCAACAACTCTGTCTAGCAGCAGAGCATCACAGTTTGTTTGCAAAAAAGTCTCGGAAGAATGTGGATTTGCTTTGCTCAGCTTTCCTCAGGGACTGGAGGTTACTACTGAGCCCCTGGAAGTTCAACACTGCAGAAATCTTGAGCGCCTAAAGGAGTGGGTTGGCTGGGGGGTTTTGCCTCCAAGAATACAGGCAGAAAAGAACAGGGGATAGATCACGTCAATCTCTTCTGTTAGGTTTCCTCATCAATTACTGAGATCTGGGTAAAATGCACCTGGTGAAGCAACACTGGATACCCTGATGAGATCCAACAGATGATTTTTAGGTCACCTCACTTGGAAGGGAAATGAAAGAGCCACCCAGCATCCTGTCAATTCTGCCACACACACAACTGCCCACTCAGCAAAACAAGGACATTCCAAACACACTGGATTTGTCCCATGGCAAACAGCAGTTCCTACTGGAAGGAATCAATTTGCAGATTCACAAACAAAGACAAAACAGTCGCTCTTCCAGATACTGAAAACAGTTACCCCAATGGTGAGGGCATCTCTCCTACCCAGCCCAGAGAGCTGGCTAGCTCCACCAAGTGCCATTAGCAGGGAATCTCTGCACTATCCAAACTTATTTTCCTGGTTTAACTTCCCCGTGTGTGTTTTGGCCATTCTCAAGCATTCTGCTTTGTCAACCCCAACTGTCCACATAGGATACAGTAGCTGTGAAACTTTATGGAAGGCTTCGCTTGCAAAATCCTTTTGTGCATTACAGTAACGTAACACCACATGTTCATAGCGAAATACATTTCAAACCTTAAAAGAGAAAATAAAGGCTTTTATGTTGCTATTAAGTTTGAGTAAAGCCTGGTTATCAGATTTCATCCCTCTGTTCTTCTGGGGCCGTTGCATCAGATTGCTGGCCAGATAAGCCACTGAAACTGCAGGATCTCCTTCATGCATCCTGTGCACGGCACCCAGGGAGCTCTCTGGGAGAGACTAAACACTCCAACCATGCTGCAGCAAAGTGCTTTGCATTATAGCAATAATAAACTCCTTCTAGAAGTAAAATCACACTATGTAATGTTTAGTCTCATTTAATCTAATATTGGTTGCTAATGGGCTCTGATCTTGCTTGTATATGTAAGGAATTCATTGCAACTGGTCAAGTGTTGGGATTAGCTTTTGTGTTTCATCTGGAGCCCTCAACACTTGATACCTCGGTAGGTCAGTACGAGCTACTTTTAAACTCAAATATTAAGAGCTGAAAAACAAGAGTTATAAACTAATACTCTATTTTTTCCCAGTCTATTTCCTATTAACTTTAAAAATGATAGCAAACAAAAAGATGAACAAGGACACCCACCACAGGGGTACGTGCTTGGGAAAGGCATATTTAAGTTCTTTCTGTCATACTTATTTTTAGGAAGTGTCAGAACACAGCATAAGCATTAACCCTGTGTTAAGGTCTGTGAGAGAAAGTAAGCAGCAGAATAACTTTCAGGTTTTGATTTGCTGGATTGCAGAGGTTTAGACAAGATCAAACCCCACTGCCTGAAGGAAAAATAAACTCTTGGTTTCTTGCTTGGGCAAAAGGGGACTCAATTGCTTTTACCCAAAGGAGCATCCTACCACTACAGTAGGCTATAAATGACACCAATGAACAAGACTGTCTCAGATTTCACTCTTCCACAATTTTTTCATACATTCATCTCACTCCACACTCAGATATTTCTTTCCCCAATTTGATTCACATGGTTCTCAGCTGTATTGAACTTTACCAAAGTGCAATTGCAATGCTACACAGCACACTGGAAATACAAGTTGCCCATATTCACCATTCACAACAGCTTTTGATACAATAGGCCATGTGGCAATACATAGCACCGGAAATGCAGTATTATGAAGTTATTGTTGAAATACAATAGGCCAAAAATTTAACAGAAGTAGAATAAAGGGATTAAAAGGGATCGTGTTTTGTATCAGACTGATTTTGAACTAGATGCTCTAGAACTGTTTGATGTAAGCAATGGATTAGCATCAGAAGCAGATACCGATATTTAGACTGGTACGTACTTCAAACATTCAGTACCGCGTCTCTTCCTCTTCCCCAATGTTCCATCATTGTAAGTAATGCTATTTTCACAAAGTTCCCAGGAACCAGTGCTCCCTACAGCAGGTACACAGCACCACGGCTTCAGAACTGAACCCTGCAGCTCTCAGGGCTGCCTTCCCACGCAGACAGGTTGGGCTGAGGGCTGGTGAGCTGCTGAAAGCTCCGGCCAGCTTTACTGAAAGTTTCTTTTAAGCACAGGAAGAGCTCAGACAGACTGCCAGTGAACCTCAAATACATTTCAAGCCCCCAAACCACACAGGCACGCACGGGCTGGGCAAGTTTCAGTGTGGAATTTTAAGGTTCATTAGCACAGTGAAAGGCCTAAGAAATGGCAACTCATGAAGTCCCTGAAATCCATCCCAAGCTCCCCCTGCCCCAAACGCTGCTCCAGCCACTACCTGCCTAGGTGAAACCCATTCCTCTCTTTAAAACTCACTTTTATTGTGCAGACCCACTCCCTTCAGCATGTTCTTTTCTGAATGCCAGGCAAACAGAGCAGTAATCTCTGCATGAGACTCCCTAATTGGCAGCAGAGCACTGGCCCAGCCAACATCTGCAGCTGGTTTCAGTGATAATAAATCAGGGGTGGGGGGTTTCAGCATGGCAAGCTGCCAAGGAGCTTTCCTTTCCCAATTTAGCCAAGAAATGGGAAGACAACAGGGAGGACTGGGGCAGCTCCGGTGTGCAGAGAGAGGAAAACAATCGGGTCTATCTACAGACAGGCATCAGTCTGCACCTAGACATGCAGCTTTGCAAGAAACAAGCTGGACCACGTCACACAACCCAGACAGCACATCCCTGCCTTCCATGCTGAGCACTGATTATCCAGGAAGCCCCAGAAATATCAAACATTAAACTAAGGCCACAAATGCAGGAGCAATTGCTTCCCAGAAATGAAGGGTTCCTACCGCAGTCCTAAGAGGATTTCTGAGCTGCCAGAGATCACGGTTGTTCTGTGATCACCTAACACTCACTGAAAACACTCCTGCAGACACATTTACAATCATCAGATTGGATGCTCAGCCCCAAATGCTGGGTTTCTCCAGATGCCTGTCGCACTGACAGCTCAATGCAGTCTTTTGCTCTAAATCCAGGTGGAACAGAAGCCATGGATGGGAGGTGATCCTAATTCTGAGCAGGGAAATTCAGACTAGGAAAAAAATAATCAAAGGCTGAAAGAGTTGTCTGAAACAACGAAGAAATTGGAATTTGTGGCCCACAGAAGAGAGTTGTTAACTTAAACCCTGCAGCACAGGTTTCTACTGAGTTTTGGGGCAAGTTACTTTAAATCAGGCTGTTCAGGTATTGAGCAATACAAATGATTCTGGCTGCAAAGGCCCAGGCACAGAGCTCTGCTTACTGCACGTTCATACCCACACCCCAGCCATGCTCTTGCATGGATTAATAAAACACTTAAGAGAACACATTCTTAATTAAAACAGTTTGGGCTCAGAGATGTGAATTACAGGCTACAACTTCCATTCATTACAAGTGTAAGTAACCAGGCTGGTACTCATTTTCTTTTTGCAGCAAAAAGCCCTTAAGCGAGAGAACTTCCCTCTCCCAAAGCCCCCCAAAACCGAAGAGAAACTGGAAAAGAAGCACCAAGTGATCTGAGCCTTCCCCAGGAGTGGGATAAGCTGGAGGTATGCATCTGCAGTTGGGTAAAACCAGCTGAACTCAGCTAAGTCCTTCTGAGTCCCCATGAGTAGCAGTTTGTGTTGCACTGGAGAAGACAGAAGAAGGGTTTGAGGTGCAAGTGGAAGACCTATAGTCTTCCATAGTAAACATCCACCTCATTTACAAGGTCACAGTTATTGTTAGTCTGAGTACAGTTAATGCAAGCAACAAACCACACTGCTGCAGTGCAAAACCACTAAAGAATGCTGCGGAGTGGTTCAGCCATGGGAGAGTTCAGTCCTTTCAAAACAGCAATAGTAATTAGCACAATTAAGACTGCATCTGCCACTTAGTGCAGTGCCACCTTTGCCAGCTGTAAGCAGTCAGGTATCACACTGCTGGGGAGCAGCAATTCACATTTGCAAAAATAATGTCTGGCAGGAAGTATTGCTTGGGCTTATTTAAGCTTTAAAACCTGTGGAAGGAGCTGTGCACGATACCCTGTTTGAAGGCATTTCTAATTTAAATTAATGACCTGAAGGATATCTCAAGGCAATAACGATCTTATTGTACTAAATCCTGCAATAGCTGAAGTGAATTATAAATTCCTCTAACTGATTTAGTGGTTAACATTCTGAATCGTAGCTAACCAATGCAATGCTTGCTGAGTTCCAGCATCAGATTAGATGAAACTATATAGGCTGTCCTCAAGCTCCCTGGTTGGTTTGGAACATGCAGTGGAAAGCAGAGCAGCCCTGGAGGTGATAAGCCTGGACTGCTGGGAAGGCAACCACATTTCATCTGGGCACCTCCTTTTCAACACTTACCTACACGGATGCTGCAGCATCCTGGAGAAGAGGAACTGACTTGGGGACATCCAGTAGGAAGGTGAGCTGACCAACAGGATAAGCCCTGCTCTCCCCAAAGACAACTGGAGACTGACTTCATAAAAAGCATGATTTGCCTTGAAAATTCACCCTGCCTGCACCATTTGCTACTGGTGGGGACCATTCTTGCTCTGGTGATGATTTGCACACTTGTGAGTCCATACATCACGTGTGTACAGAACACAGTAAAAAATAAGATGGATAAAATTTCCCGTTGAAAAGGCACAGAACCAAACTGCCCCAAAAAAAAAAGTGCTTTCAGCAGCTGAGAAAACCAGTCTGGTATTTTACTTGCAGGCCAACCTGCACACAAAGCAATTGGGCAGGACTTGCACTTCATACCTGTTTCATAGACATTATGGGTACACAGGTCTTCCTCACTGTATAATCCAAGAGATTTATGAACAGCTGGAACAGCCCATTTTATACATCATCTGCATTTTCCCAAGTTTAGCCATTTCTTATTCTGTTCAGGATGCCATAAACAAAGCATTTACTCCAAACACAGCTCTATTTTAAGCTCTAAAGATTATTACAAGTATTAGGTTGTGCGCTCTGTTCTGAACTTAAACAACTACCAAGCTGTAAAATGTGACTTAGTAGAAGTATTAGCAAATCCACAATCCATTTCCAAATGAAATCTCAACAGGTTTATTGTTGTGATACCTGACTGGGAGGAAGTCAGCGTTTTCAACTCCTTTTCCTTTTGAGCTGAGCAGATTTGTTTGAACCCCTAATTCAAAACACAGCTTTAACCTTCCCAGCCCACAAGGCAAAAACCCCACTGATGTAAGTAAATCACGAGTACTTAATAGTTAGTTATTAACAAGAACCTTGGAGAAGTGAACTACTGAGATGCTTCTATCTCTGGCTACAGTCATCCTTATAAGACATTAGAAGAGTGAGAAACCACCTCTGCACACCCCTCCACATCCCAACGCCAGCACAGAACACCATTGCTACAATTGCCATTATTCTGCACACTATTTTCTCTACTTGTGCCTAACAGCTCACTTCTACCTGGAACCAAGTCACTGCTGAGAGACACCAGGATGCCACATAGCAGCCACACAACATAAAAATCTTCCTGTCTTGTAAATAGCTAATTTATTTCCCTTGTTCCTCTCCTTCCCAGTGTATACTTTGTTATTTTAAGGCTCTTTTCTCAGGGACAAACTTTGCCTCCCATTATTTCTAGCTCGTACCCAGTGTTGAAAGCCTGAAAAAAAATGATAAATTAAATGAGAAGGAAATGTTTAAGGGTTCCTATTCATAACAAAAATACTTAAGGCAGCTTGGGCCATGAATCTTCCACCAGCAAGTTGAGATACACATAAAGAACCCGATTCAGAAAAGAGCGTGGAGGACTTTCATGGATGCCTGCTGTTCAGCAGATTTATGGGGGTAGAGGCTGGTATGTGGGTAGAGTCCAGGCAAGTAATTAGTTCCTTGCAGAACTCCAATATGGAGTTAGCTTTTCCCAATTGTTCAAAGGCTTTTTACCCAAACAGTGGGTCAGCAATAAGCAGGTCTGCTTTCACACTGCCCAGTGTCTGCTTGCTCTGTGCTGAGCGCTGCACTCAACTACTTGCCTCTTGTGTGCGAAGATTAATGAATGATCAAGTCCTGGTTTTCTGTCGGCAGAGACACGTGCATCTCGTTACAGGATTCAGGAATCTGGCAGCAAAGTCCCATGGTGTTTTCCAAAGCCACCCAAAGGTTTTGTTTGGTTTAATTTACCAGTTATGCACAGTTAATAGGGATTAACTTACAAACCTCATTTACCTTTTTCTATATATGTCAGCTCTTGAGCTAACATAGTGGGGAAACAGCTAGATCCAAAAATCCCACGGATTTAAATCATGTGTATTTAAATCATGAGTTTACTCACAGAACAGGAATAGGCCTGGGCTATGACAGAGAGCTGTCCCATCATCATGTCTCATTCTGACACAGAGGACCACCTTCTGCGTTCAGTGCCCCTCATCTGTCCTTCTGACGATCTCCAACAAATGTCAGCTCCTGCCAACAAACCAAAGCTCTGGGTTAGGGCTTTTTTAGCCCTGGAACCCACAAACTAAACCAGCACCACCCATTTTGCCTGAGGGAATCGGACATTGTGGATGGTTCACTTTGAACTGCTCAAAACAGGCCTAAGAAGCCAGGCTGCCCTTCAGGAGACAGCAGAGTCTGAGAGCTTGTGGATGACAGCCTGGATAACCAGACCTGGAAATAAACTAAGTACACATTAATCAGCCTGTGTCTGCACTGGAGGGGAATAAAACAATCTTTAAGCCTGCATAAAATGGTGAAACATATTCACCCTTAATTTGAACCTCCTCAACGTTCAGCTGTGCTGAGCACCAAGACCTTCATGTGCAATATCTCCTAACATCCAAATTTGCCTGGACTTTCAATTATCCAGACAATAATGAAAACATGTTGGTGAGGCGAGCGTCGGGTTACAATCACGGATTCCTGCTTCAATAACAGCCATAAAACAGAGACCTAAAGCATGTTTTTTGCTTTTTTTCCAAACATTAGCAACTCATCTGATACTTAGGCCAAGGATCCAGTTTCCTGCAAGCTGATGACATGTGAGACCACAACCCTGAGGCTGATATTAAATTATACATATATACATATATAAATATACAGAAAGAAAACCTGTGAAATTACAGACACAGATGTGTTATTGGTGTCATAATTTTTTTCCATTAAACACCGTATTAGGTTTATCCCCTTTCTATACCTGAAAATCTTCACATATAAAAGATGAATAGCAACTTCTCAAGGGGATCCTTGTGGTTTAACCTTGTTACAGGAGGTCAAATGCAACATACAAACTATATTGGTACAAAGATGACTGTAAAATGGAATTAGCCTTTTGCTCTCTGTTCAAATGGAAAGGAAGAAAACGTTCACAGTTCTGAACCACTCCTGCTTCAGAACCCCAAAAGGGACTTGTGCACAATGGTCCTGGTGAAGCTTGAGGAGCGTGCTTTCTTGAGGCAGAACTAACACAGTGACACCCAGATCCTGACTGGCACAATATTACACTTTGGAAACACTGAACATAATAAGTTAGGGTTGAAGTAGAGCAGATTCCCACATCTTCTCACTGCTAACCCCAGCTTTAATCACTCTCTTCTCTAGCACACACACAACTAACCTGCTTGGCTAACACGGACACAAGTGTCTCTGGGAGCAGCCTGGCCTCCTGTGCAGCAGGAAGATGAAGACTCCTTTAAACTGAAAGAAAAAATCAGGGAAAGAATTAGCACAATAAACAGAGGTGGCAGGAAGAGGTGTTGGAAAGAGGACTCAAACTACTGTCCCTTTTTGGCCAGTCTACCAGCCCTGCGCTCTCCCCACACACAGCCCAGGAAGGTGAATCTTTATTTGTGCCCATTCTATTCCCTAAGCTAGGCTCATGCTCGGAACCAGCTCTCACACATCTATGCTGATCCCGTGATTTCAGAAATGCCTAATTTCCAGCATGAGAACTGCCTCATTTTTCAAGCTCTCTTCTGACCAACAACAGCTGTGTTACTGAAATAAGGGTGAGACATGGTGCCGGCATCAGTTTGTGATAGTCAAGCAGCATACTAACTCCTGACATCCCTCTCACCTTCCTATGGCCCACCTACAGCAGTTAGAGGCAAGAAAGCTCTTCGGGTTCCTAGAGGAAAGGACCAACCATGCCAGCAAAAGCTGCAGGAGCAGAGAGCATCCACAGCAAGAAGAGCATCAGCAGCAGGGAGAAGGCAGAGGCAGCACCTTCACAGCTTTATGAGAGGTTCCTGACCCAGCACTCATCCCACAGCTGCCTTTCCCAGGTTGTCACAGCCGGTGAACAACCTGCAGCACCTGGGCCTCCCCTTAGCTGATTACCAGAGAAGGTTAATTCTTCATTGCTGGGTAAGCCCCAGTGTAGAGTGCAGAACAATCAGGCCCATGCAGAATTCACCACTTTCTTTCTCAGCTCTATTAAAACATCACTGCTAACACTGTAACAAGGAAGGCAGCACTGGTAGGTAATTTGGGATATTACTGATACTCTAAAAACCTGGGATCTGTTATCCAAGCTCGCTGCAGGGATCCAGTGCAATTAGAGCTGAGAGCCTGTGCCCCAGGTTTTGATCAGGTGTTCCTGTAGCTCATTGGCTGCTGTGAGATATTGTGGATAAGGAGCATTCCCTATAGCAGGAACATCTCACAAGTAGCTGAGCACAGAAAATAATTCCCACCACAATAATTAATACCTCTGGATAATTATGATACAGACCCTATCAAGTGGCATCCAAGAGAAATGTCAAATCATTATATTCTCATAATGCCCTCAGTAGCATATCCATTGGGATTTCATAAGGAAAAACTTCCTTCTCCTCCAGATGCTCAGCAGGCAGGACATCTGCAGGCCTTATGAATTTTACAGTCAGATGAACAGAAACACAGAGCATAAGAACTTCCAAAGGAAGACACCAGCAGCAACACAGTAAAGATCTTCATTATTTTTCCTTGACATTTTCATGACAGAATTCATGTAGAACATAAGAAAAGCATAGGGCATGTTTACTGGATGTTTTATTGTTCAATAAAACATAAATAAACAGCTTTTTAGATCAAAGCTACATCAGTAAGGAAGCACTGTGGCTTCTGAGACCAAACTAATATATCACATAATCTGGAGTTGAAAGAAGTACTCCTGGCACTTCAGCTTTACTTGGAGGAAGCCACCTTAAAGACATAGTGCCTGACTTCCATCTGAAGTCTTATTGTTCAAGTATTTTAACAAACAAGTACAACTGAGGTATCTGGGGTTTCAGAGTCCCACCATGTGTCCTGTGAAGCCTTCTGTGATGAGATTTTTAGGGTCTATAAATAAACTAATCACAGAAGAGCAAACAGGAGCGTTTCCAGGAGAGCTTAGGGTTGATTTTCTGTGTGTACATCACTGCCTGAGCACCAAGCTTGTCACAAGCAGTCAGTACTAGTTGAAAAGATCCCGCTTCCCTGAAAGTCAGTGGAAACGCATTGGTATCAACTCTGGATCAAGTCCTGGCCCTTCTGAGCAGCAAGAGCCACTCTAAATACCGTATGTAAAGAAAAGAAGAGTTCTCTCTGAACTTCACTTTCCTCATGGATATATACCTTCCTTCTCACCCTTTTCCTTCAGTTGGATACAAACCTGAACCTACAAACCAAAGAATGATGACTTACAATGATGACTCACTGGATTTACTCACACTGGCGTTCTTACATACATATGAGTATTTGTAAGGCTGTGATTGCATGGGATGCCATCAACCACTGACAATACGTATATGCAGGCCAATGTCTGGCTGATTCATCCACAAATCCAAAACCTAATGTAGTTTGGTCACCATCCTGATAATCCTTTTCTCTGTCAGTTCAAAAGAACAGCACACAATGTCAGACATGTGGACTTTTTATTAGGGCCATACTTTGGTTTGTGCCAGAATAAACTCGGTGCATACCTGCACATGTATTCCAGGATCTTGTGTGGTTTGCTTTTCCAGTCTTGCCAGAAACTGTGTGGATTATGACTTTTAGGCATTACTGACGATCATGCCTCAGTCTGTTTCCTGGTCTGCATTTCACATTGTGTTCTTTACATGGCTATAGGCTTTTGCGGTTATTTTGGTCCCATGTCTCCTAATATGGGGTAGTGGGAACTGAAAATGCCGCACAGAGTTCATCCTGGTATGCATTTATTAATGTAATGCCAGGGTAATGCTGGCCACTCCTAAAATAGCCATACATCCATCAAGATGGGACAAAGTGGTTTGCTGCAGGAAACCTGTCCTGCAGCAGCACGTTCCAGGGTGCTCAACAAGGAAGCACCACTGCTGGCCATAGAGATTTAGGTAGGTGACCCTCACTCAGTAGGTAGGTGAAGCTGCTGGCAGGCATCCATGTGTTTACCAGGCTTGAAAAGGTCTCTCTTTGCTAAGGATCCTCACCTGGGCTGGCAGTGCTGTCCTGGTGTTAGCACAGCCCACAGTGTCACTAACTCACTCCCAGGGCAGCTTCTCAGTAGTTCAGATACATCTGTGGCCGAGCAGTAAACCTCACTGAGGTCCAGGATCTGTTCCAGCCTCAAGGATTCCCAGGTCACGCTCGCTCAAGTGCAGGAATGGAAACAGCACTTTCCTGACTGCCTTTGTGGTGACTGTGCCCAGCACCTGAAGGCCAGGCTGTGCTTTTTCTGCCTCACACATCATCACCCTTCGCCTGAATTAACTGGCAAGACTGGTGATGATGCGTGAGGCCAAACAGAATCCAGCCTGAGCTGCCAGGGATGCCTTGGCTCTGCAGTGCTGACAGGGCTGGAAAAAAACTACAACTTGGATCCTGAATCATTCAAATGAGTCTGAGCTGCAGGGCTGGGCCCCAGGGATGCACAGAAGTTGTTGGCTGAGATGCACAGAGGGATGGATGGTGACTGAACCCTAAAAGTGGGTGAGAGCTGTCCTTTGCCTGCAGCTCCCCTTGGTGTGAGGGGACAGGAGGGTTTCTCACCTGCCTGGCAGCAGCGTTTCTCATCCCTTTCACTGTCGTGGTTATGGCAGAGAGCAGGAAACGTGGATGGAGTGATCCTGCTTTGTGCAGGCACTTGTTTGTTCCCAGTTCTGCTTTTCCACCGGTGCTGAGGTGGGCAGCAAATCCCTGCAGAGAGAACACAGGAGCTCAGCCAACACAGAAGGAAAAGATTTCCCCCCTCACTCCCTGTCTTCCTAAGTAGGAGCACTGTGCTGCAGCAGAACCAGTGTCCAGTCCCACAGCACGGAGAAGGGACACCCTCCTGTACCCACCTCGCTGTGGACAGACCAGGTTGTCCCTGCACACACTGGAGCCGGTAATTTTATCCCAAATGTGCTTGTCTAAAAATACCTCACTTGTGTGTTTTTTGACCATATGCCCAGGATCATGAAAATTTTTCCGTAGGAAAAAAAGCTGAAAAAAACCCCCTTTAAACCCATAACATCTTGGAATGATTTGACCACTTTCTTCTTAGGACATTCTCTCCTTTTTATAACATGATGGGGTTTCTCCTGAATTTAAAACATCAATTTGGCCTAACAGGAGGAGAGTGTTCACTCTTCCAAACCATAAAGATCAGAGACTATAAACTGTTGTTTCTTAAATGTTTCATGGCAAAAGGCATTCAAAGCATAACATTAACACAAAGTTTTTCTGTAAAACAATCTGGGAAGTGTAATCTCTGTAAGGGGTTTTTTATGCACCATGGCTAATTGTTCCTGACAGTATGATTTTACATCAGGCATTTTCTGTAAATTCAACACCATTCAAACTTTATGGCAGGTAATATTCCTTACAACTGCTCAAGTCTTGACCATGCCTAAATTACTGTTGCAGAATGATGTTTTTTGGGTTGGGGTTCTTTTAAGCTACAAAACATGGGGGGCAAGAGTCATGCAATACAACAGGCTTGTGGTCCCCTTTGCAGCCAACGGATGGAGAAGGGGAGAAGTTTCTAGTCATCAAAGCTGAACACAGGACTCCTTAGAATTCAAATTCTAAACCAGTTTTATATGGCTTTGGTATGTCATGATATGATGGAGCCTGATTCAGGATTACTTCATGCTTGCATTCACTGAGGGTATCAATGTGAATCTGATGGTGGGTTTTCCAAGCAGTTCCCCAACGGTGAACCTACAAGCAAAATTTGTGTTTTATAAGAGAACCTGAAACATGGAAAGCTGAGAACCTGTGCACAGACTGATGAGTTTCTGCACAGCACCGTGTGGCTCAGTCTCCATCCCAGACAGAACTTCTAACTGCACAAGCTGATGTTCCATGGAGGAATTCCACTCATTGACCACAGAGGAGGATTCACCTCCTGAAATCAGCCATGAACAGCCTTGCACCCTCAGCCTTACCCTCTGGATTTCCTGAGCTGTGCTCTCAGGGCTGTGTTTAGCAGCTGAACACACAGGCCACTCAGAGTCCAAAACAGAACAAAACAGAAAAACCAGTTTCCCTTGGTTAAAAATCCCTGCCCGTGCTTTACATCAGTGCCACAGCAGCCAGGCTGCTCTGAGCAGTAAAGCCAGGGTTTGTTTCTCTACGGACAGTCTGCAGACATTTCCAATCTGCATCTTTGATGGAAAAAAATGCCAAACAGAAGTTAACTTATTCTGGAGCCCAGGAGATTAAAAAGATGTGTTTCCTACAAGGACCTCAGCATTCAAAGATGCTCCAAGTTACCAAAGCTCTGGCGTTTGCTGGGGTGAATGTTCATTTTGGAAAGGAAAGACAAGCAATTCAGTGTTGTTTTCTCTTTCATACCCCCGCAGCAGAAGTGCATTGATGGACCTACACCATCTTTCATAATCAGAGTAAGGCTTAAACACCTGATACCTAGAGAGCTGTCTCTTTATTTCTCACAAGAAATTCTCCAAACTCACCAAATGGGTCTGGAGAAGGCTGGTCCTTCACTGGCGAAATCCTCACACATCACTCAAGGACATGGTTGGCCACTACAAGGAGAGTTCTTGCTCCTGCTATGAAAATGACAGGGGTTTATGACATCTCTCTGACCACTGCTGTACTATTCCCCCCAGACTTTACTCTCATCCACATCCTAGGGCCAACTTACACAGAAATTGGGACTGTGGTCCAGCCTCCTTTGCCAGGCTGAATTACTTGTGTATTAGCTCTGATTCATATGCACACACATACACATGAGAAAACCTCCTTTCGCCCAACTCACTATACCTTATAAAATATGGGTTATAAAAACTTTATGGAGCCTGTTCCTCGGAGGGGCTCATTCCAAAGTGCAGTACGCAAAACCCAGCTCTTTTATGGCATGGCAGAGAAAGGGCTCACTCTATGCCGAGCTCCTCCTATGAATCAGAAATAGGACTGAGCTTCCAACTGGACCACACAGCCTTGACCGGGTTGCTTCAAGGGCAGCAAATGAATTTGTGTCTGAAGTGAACTGTCAAGTGAGAAAACACTATTCCTTTCTCCTATGAATGCCTCCTCACCCCACGAATGCACAGCTCTACCACGAAGGTCAAAGAGAAGGTGACTGCTGAAGTGTGGGCCTTCTAGGATAAGCACCACAGAAGCATGTCCTTTCCAAAAAACCAAGGGGAACCTTAAGCAACCTTTGCTAGAGGCAAAGACCTTCACCCAAAGCAACTTCATTCGCATCTGATTCACTCACATCCGGGAAGGAAGCTTCAGAGCATTATTAGGAGTAAATGGACAGATCCCATCCTTAAAGGGAGAATTAGGCTCCTGGCAATTCACATACCTGAGCATAGAAAGTGTGGTAATAAATGCCCAGAGTGTGATATTCATGAAAACTGGAGAATAAATCAGGCTCAATACTGTGAACATATAAAACATTTTATATGGAGGCTCAGACCAAATCCAAACAGCTTCCACTTTCTCTCTCCGTCCATCCTCTAAACACTTCAGCTCTGGTTTCATCTTCTGCTCTATTCCATCTCTACCTTCTCCTTGTCCTATTCTTTTTCTGTTCTTTTTTGAAGATACAACAAATAGGACAGAGCATTTCTACAGAGAACAAATTTGGGTCCTAATCTACGGGCAAATCAGGTCTAAGTAGCAAAGCTCTCCTAGCACAGGATTGAATCTCACCACTTTTCATGAGACTGCAGCTCATTGGCTTTGCTGAGGCTCTCATGCTGTATCTACCTTTACTCTTACCATTTCTGAGGTAGATTCTCAATTTAGGTGATCTGAACTAGTTCAACCTCAGATTTATTTTACACTTGTTCAGCAAATCGGTTTCCTTGGTGCAGGGTTGAATTATTCATTACTGGTTTTCCTAGGATGCAGAAGTTCCTAAAAGGTTTCTTTCTTGTATAAAGCATTTTCATGTTTGAGTATTAATTTTTAAAACCTCCTTTAAGTCCACAGTACTTTACAGCTGTTTGCCTGAACCTTTGCAAATGTATCACTAAAGCTCGTGAGTCCCTGCACGCACACACATATGAACTTACACAAACAGGTGCTCACATATTTAGTCCTTATCTTCCTATTCTGATACTCACTCCCCAGGCCTAGTGCAGCAACCTGCCAACATATAATTACATAGACCCTTGCTGAGAAACACAACTCCAAGTCTGCAAAGCTGAAGGTGGACAAGAAGTCTGCAACTTAAGCAGTGGACTCGTGTTCAGAAGAAGTCCTTTACAAGGTCCATCCTCCAGCATTACCAGATGCCACTATGTAAGCTCCTGGCCTGAAAATGGTTCTTTAGAGTCAGAGGAGCAAATCTTATCCCACATACAGGTAACACTCAGGAAGTAAATGTTGGTATCCCCCCTGTGTGCAGTATAAAGGCAACACCGGCTTCTTGACCAGGGCTCAGCCAGGCTGTATGGCTGCATGCAGATGTCCTTTCTCTTCTATCTGCTCATTCTGCTTTGTATGCCCTCCTCTGCTGGGAAATGGAGTCTTTTAAAAGTTTCAGCAGCTCCATGAGGTCACTCCAGCTCCAGAAAGCTGTAAAAACTGCCTGGGTTGATGGTTCAAGCAGCCACAGGTCTTTTTCATTACAGAACAGATATAACCCTATGAAATTATTATAATAATAACATCATTTATTTCAACAGGACTGAAGCAAAAAAGCTTTATGGTGGTGTTTTATATGCAACATGTGCACCATAAATATTTCCATAAAAACATGCATTAAAATATAAAGTTGGCAAAAAGAAATCAAAAGTCAGGAGGAAAAAAAAAAATAGTCCAGTTAAACAAGCATTAAACCATAAGCCATGGAATAGTGAATAATGAGCCCTTGCCAGTCATGGCAACAGGCTTCTTTTTCTCTGGTTTCAGCTACTTCCAAACACAAAGGTAGGAGCCAAGCTAGCCATGGAGAAAGTCCCTGATAAACTCCTAGGCCACACTTCCCTAGTCTGCCTCCCTCCTTATTACTGAGAAAATACCCTGCTCTTTCCACGTCAGTACCGGCATTCCCTCCTCCGCCTGCAAGGAAGACCCAGTCAACATTGGTGCTTCACTGCAGTCAGTGCTGCCAACACTGACAGTGAGAACCAGGTCTTCATGAAATGCTAAGTCCTGAAACCACATTGTGCAGCAGAATGCCCGGGAGCGGACTCGGGAGAAGTTGCA
>JANHGB010054892.1:0-10492 GCA_026283785.1 Coracopsis vasa
GAGCCTTGGGTGACATGGTTTAGTGTGAGGTGCCCCTGCCCATGGCAGGGGGGTTGGAACTAGATGATCTTAAGGTCGTTTCCAACCCTAACTATTCTGTGACTCTGTGATTCTGTGACACAATAAACTGTAAAGGAACTGCAAGAGAACAATCAAAATTATTTTAGCTATTGGGAACAAATCTTTGTAAAAGCCCTGGAATAAAAATGTCATACCTCTGTACAAATTCAATTTTTCCCAAAAGGTAGGACTGATCAACTATGCAGCTGCGGGTTGGTACACAACAGACTCCTAGAGAATTCGTTCAGTTCAGTACCACTCTGAACAATAAAAAAGCCTTTGTAGCAGTTTTGCTAAACGTTATCTTCTTATACCTAGTTCTGAATTATATTTACTAATGCTTGGTTTAAGTTGAAGATCAAACCATTTCTCTAGGGCAAAAGGCCAACTGTGTATCCACTGATCATAAATCCTCTCTGTTCTCCTTGCATTTCTGCCAGTCTCTTTTTCATGCTGAAAAGCGCCATTCAGAAAGACTGAGTAAAGCTTTTTCATGCACAGTATTACATAAAGTTATGGTTTTAATTGTTTTTCAGCTGATTTGCATCTAACCCTGAAGAACAGTTTATTGCAAAAGCAACGACACACTCCACTCCTTGGGAAGAGTTAAAGACAAGCTACTATACAAGTTTGCTCCTCATGCAGAGTGTGTTTGCCAAACCACCTTCTCCCAGTCCTTGTTCTCTCTATTCCCCTAAGAAAGATACTGATGGACATAATTGACCTCCAACATGAAGTAGCAGCAGACTTTATTTCTACAGAGAATCCAGATATATTATGCAGATAGGAAAATTAAAGACATGCCAATAATTCTTACAGCATTTATTATACTGTTATCTCAAACACCAGTTGAATTAATAGTTATCTGTAAAACTTACCACTAGTCTAGACTAAAACACTCATACCAGATACAGTAGGTCTTTAAAAAAATAGGTAAACTTCCTTTTTCATTCAACAGAATTTTTCATGAATGAATCTTCTGGAACAAACCCACATTTTTGACATTTATTAGTAAAGGCTATTTCCTAATATGATTCAAAATGTTAATGACCTCCCTCAGCAAATTAGGCTGTGGACTTTAAACGTGCTTAAATATTTCAAGTGCAAATTTAACTTTTGTTTGTGGGGAAAGTCACTGAAAGTCATTGGGCAGTTAGGCATTTCTGACTGGCTGCCAATCCAAATATCAAATATTCATGACAAAACTTCTCCTGTGAATGGACAAGACTTGGCTTTAGCAGATCCAAGTAGGTGTGGAGAAGCATAAAGGAACACATTCCTTCCCCAACCTCATGAAAGCTTCTCTGCTACTTAAACGGGTCTTCAGTAATATTCTAATACCAAATAACAGGGCAAATTCTGCTTGCCCAACTCAGATAAGGTTTTACAGTAAAGTCAATGAAATACATCTATAATCCAGGTTAAAAAGCTTTGTCCAAATCTCTGGGCAAAACCAGACGGAAGTATTCAGAAAACAGAGGGTTACTGGGATAAAGGTCTGATGGAGAGTGAGAAATGTCCTAGGCTACTCATACACATATCACTGGTGCCACTAAACACAGCACCCAGAGAAAAGGCAAGCCTTGAAGAAGGAACTAATTTTCATGGATGGCTGCCAGAAAATGAGGATTAGGTGCCACTATACTATTACTACTGGTTGTTTACATACAAGAAGCAGGAAAAAAACTGCAGAGAAATAGGATTAGTAATACTAACCTCAAAATCACAAGAAAGACTGTCAGTACCTATTTAGTATGTTAATAAATACCGAGCTGGGGAAGGGAAGTGGTACCATTTTTAGCCTGCTTTCTTAATGAAAAAAAATTTATTCAGCCTTGCTGCCGTTTTAGTGTTCACTTTTCTACTTATCCTATACCTTTAAAGCCACTGAACAATTTTAACCAGATTTTACAACTGGATAAAGATCACTCTGAAATAAAGTCCAAGATGTTTTCAGAATAAAGGTAGCAAGGAAAAACACAGAACATACATGCTTTTTCATAAATTCCAGTTACATGGGGAAATACTTGACATGAGCTTACAAGAATCTACAAAGGAGCTTACAAAGACTCCAACAAGAAAAGTTAGTCAGTGTGCCATCAGTTGATAGGCGTGAGCTCACAGGAGACTTCAGCAAAACCCTTATTAAATGGCTTAGTGGTGAACTGAAGTGAGGCAGACTTTCCAAGCAGGGAAGGCAAAACAGGCAGTGGTACAACTGAGCTCAGTAGCTTCATCCCTCTGCAGCTGCTCATTCTCCACACCATTTGTAGAGATGGATGAGAAGTGAATTACATCAGAGAAGGGATACAGCTGAAAACAGCAAAGCGATCTGTGTTACCTGGGTCATGCCCCCATTCTACTTCACAAAATAATTACACAGGGAGAGCCACAAGTACACTGTAGGGACTGACAACAGGGATTACTACAGGAGCAGAGATAGGGCTGACAACCCGGGTAATGAATGCTTGCTCAGAGACAATCTGAGCTTCAATACACACACTGTAAAGGCAGACAAAAATCTGAGACCTGCAGTAAAGGATGAAGAGGAGTGGAGGAGTGGATGACTGCACTGTGGTAATAAAAGGCTTAAAACAGACTGTGAAGTTTTACTCAGTTTGAGGGATACTTTGCATCACAATTAGTATCAATGAACCCAGTGGAACTAATGATAAAGTAAGATACTAGACAGCGTAAGAGCATCAGAGTTTTGTCACTACGGAAGTAAAACTCTAAATTATTTATTAGTTGTTAATAAAATAAAACTCTTATATATTAAGGGTTTTTTTCTTGACCTACAGACAGACACTTGCTCTGTTAAGACATGTGAAGCAATGGCACTATGAGACTACGCAATTCTTTCAAGACTACTCAGGATAAATCAGTCCATTATAAGCCCCAGGCTGGAGCTACACAGAACCTGAACTAGAGTCAGGTCTACATAACATCTAATCTGTGGAGTTCAGTTTTCACTTTTCCTTACGTCACAACAATTTTCATTAACCTTTTTACAAAGAAAGTCTGAATTACCTATTAATAGCCTTCTCAGTGATAAGTCTTCATTACAGTCTGTTCATATATGCGTAGATCTTTGTAGCGTACTTTGCAGCTTAGCTGATAACACACGCAAAAGTCACCTGGCAAGGTTTATACAAGGTATATATTAGATGTACAAACACACCTTCCATGAACACCCCAAGCTTGTGATCTTCAAAACAGCTTCAGGCATTTAGATCTATTAATGTTCACTTAGGAAGTTTCTACATCTGTGGAAAACTCACCTTTGACATCCAAAGACAGGCTGGTAAATAAATACCTTGTTTTTCAACAGGGCTAAGTCCCAGCGGAAGTCAAGCACTTTTGAACATGAAGTCAGTGAACAGGGCAACTTCTCCCTTCACACTTGTAACCACAAGACCTCCTAGCTGGAAAATATAGTTCATCTGTAATTAGAAACAAATACAGACATGACAGTTATTTATACTAAACCCCCTTTATATGGTCTGAGCAGAAGTGGTGTTGTATTTATCAATTTGATTTAAGCCTTTACCTTGCTGGGCCACTATGTCCATCTTTGTCTTATGTGCATGCAAGTATAACATTGCTCATGTTTACCCAAGCAGACAGCTAGCTCCACCCAACTATGAACAAACAAAAAACAAGTGCTCATAGCATTCCAGAGAAACAACACAGTGCAAGAACAAAGATTTCCACATGCAAACACAGGCAAGCAGCTAACCACAAAGCAGCAAAACCAGCAGATACTTATACGTTCAAAAATAGGGACAAGTTCTCTTTGGTATCCACAAATATCTGTGCTGATGATTCAGATGTAAGGGGTAGACGCCTGCCTGATTTTTCCAGCTGAGATTCCTCCAGTGAATGGGAGAAAATTAAATACATATTCAGTTGAATAGATGTCAAGGCTGACTGATGAGGAGACCAACAGCTTCCCAGATGGGAGGCAGAGTCTTTTTAGTTTCTCAGATGGGACCCAAAGCTATTCTATCTTGAGGCATTTTGTATTTGTCTGTTCTGTTTTCTCTGACGGGGTTATCGTTCTTTATTCTGTGTGTTTGTTTCTCACTTGCTGGATGTGGGACCCAAGAGGTTAATGCCCACTTGCCATAAGGTCTTTTTGCAACCACAGTTTCTGAGCCTCTGAAACAGATGTGAAGGCATCAATCTCATCTTTACAAATGTCATGAACACCTGACCTTGTGAGGCAACACACAAACAAACCTGACCAAACAGTGAAGCGTGAGCAAGTTCTGGACCTATAAACCATTCTGTGTCGTAACAGGATAGAAACATGGATGTTTCTACCATACATCTAACATATATGACCTCAAAGCTTGAATCTAGTCTACTTCACTTATTTCTGGTTGAAGAAAGCAGAAGCTTTTGCTGCAGTCAGAGGACAGAAACGGGCACCTCCCAAGGCCAGTCCATCCAATATGGAGCCTTCTGGAGGTACTATTTCCCCCTGCTCTCTCCAAGGGCAGGCCAAAACAACAACTACTAACTCTGGCACTTTCATTTCATGCATTAATCTGAGCAAAGTGAGTGGGAGCAGCGCACGTTCCTAAACCTTGCAACTTGTTCTCCTATGTGTTTTGAACTCCTCCAGCAATTTGCATAAACAAAACGTCCCAAAATAAGCCTGAATAAGCAAGTGAAGCTGGCAGTGTGCAGCTCAGATCATCAACAAGACAGAGTTTACAGAGTCCCAACCAAGGGACTTATTTGGTTTATTAGTCCTATTTGATTTAAGACTAATCTGTTAGCAGGATCTGTAAAACCAGTAAAATTTACTGTGGCATACTTGAAGCCGTTGAATAAGGTCCAATCCTGCATTACAGTGATAGCAAGACTCACATCAGCATATAACTAGTACAATTTAGCACATAATTATGTCCTTGGAGTTTGCATGCAAGTGGCCTGATCTCATTCTTACAAGTGAAGTGTGTCCCTTCTATGAGTAAAAGCTGAAGGGTTTGACTTTAAATACATTTTTCAGCATAATCTAGCTTCAGCAGTTTCTAAAATATAGCTCTGGGCACAGTTTTAGGCTTTCCATATGCTGCACTCTTTTAACTTAAAAGTTCAGGCTGGCAATCTGAAAACATACCTTGCAGCAATTCTTACTACCTCAGTACAGTGAACTGCATTTAAGAGTACTGATGTAACCACTGAAGTGTGACTCTTAAGATTTTGCCTGAAAAGTGGCAATGTTTACAGCACCTCCTCTGAGCTCTTTCATGCTATCACAACGTTGTCCTGGAAGATGAGCTGTAGACGTCCTAAAGGAATCGTTTTTAAAGAAAACCAATGTGCATTGGGCAGAATCATGCTATGTGAAAAGCTCTGGAAGAAAGTGTTTCCCATGTGACAGCAACAGCTCTAAGCTCTTGGCCACAGCGCTCCAGAGTTCAAGAGACATGAAGACATACAGATAAAACCAGAGTGTGTGATACTGAGTCTATTCTCAGTAGCCACAGTTCTGCTATTTATAGTTATTACCAAGGTCAGGACAGTGAAGGAAGGGGCAGAGCAGAGAACTGCTCATCCGATTCAGACCTGGGCTGTCTATCAGACTTTGAGACTGCATCCAGCCCTTCTAGATGGAAGCAGTTCTTCTCCTGACATGTTCAGAAGAGTTTGAAAAATTAGGATGCTGTACAACTTGCCTCCTCTCCTCTGCAACTACTCATTCCAAGCTGAATGGCTACAGGAGAATGACACTACATGTCTCCCCCACTGCAGCATGAGGAGTTCTCAAGCTTTAAAGCATGTACAGGGGCAGTAACTCCTTTGTGGCAGCTTCATGGTTAACCCCATGAGCTAGCAGATGAATTCCAGAAGCATCTTCCTCAGGCACCTGTCAAGAATACGTAGGAAGGCTGCCACTGTGGGAAGAGAAAGGGTGCTGGAACTGTGTGCCACGAGCAGAAGGCTGTAAGGGGAAAGTACACTGCAGTCCTTGAGGAAATTTCCCTTTTATCTTAGATGGGAATGACAGAGTCCCAAGTCACCAAACAAGGGAAAAACATTTGAGCTTACAATCAACCATGCCCATGCTTGCATACACGCCATGGAGGAGCCCTTTTGCAAACCCGATGTTGTAGGAGGACTGGTGATAGAGATGTATTTAGTTTTCTTCTGCAAGCAATGTTTCCATCAAGAAATAAACGCATATAAAAGACAACATTCCTTCTGGTTTGGGTTTTTTTTAATCATGGTATCTCTATTTACTGATATGATGATGCCTGTTTATTCCACCTGTTCTTTAGACTACCATCACTTGGACTATATTGTAAGAAACTGACAATCCTGTCAGACGTCAGTTGACTAAATACTCAATTACAAAGTCATTACAGCCAGCAATTTTACTTGCAAGGAAACCTGTTCCTTACAGTGCCCCACTTCTTACATCACAGCTAATGTAAAAATAAAAATAAAAAAGGATGGAAACACCACTTCTAACTAGTATCTGTAAAGACCCAGAGGCAGTATAAATAAATGTATAAATGTAAATCTGGCGAGACCAGAACTCCCAACAATTATTAACCACACCTGAACAGAATAGCTTGCCTCAGTAACACCGCTCATGCCAGCCTCACAGACCCGCTACCATCATCAAAGCAGTAACTGTTTTCAACAACAATATAACCATCAAATAGTTTTTTTCATAATGAAGTTTAGATTACATCACCATCTTGAATATCATGTATGAGCTCATTGAACTTACTGCCCCATAAATATGCAGAACAATGGCAATGAATGAAGCCGAAACCGAGGCAGAGACGCTGCCTTTGTGTCAGGACAGAGGTTCACTGACAGTGAGTCAGTGCCCACAGCTGCATGTGGGATGTTGATTAGCTAATTATACAATAGTTGTTACATGAATTTATAGACACTTGAAGACTGCATCTACATATAATTGTTCTTTCTGTTTCGTTCTGGTAAAAAAAGCAGCTAGAGAAATGTCGGCAACTAAACAAAAAAACTTCAATTACATTTGTCATATGGCCACTACAATATTATTAACTGCACAAAGACAGAGCTTTGTTAGGACAGCTTAGGGTGTAATTGCCATGCTCAGACTCCAAGTATAGCTTCTCACCCTCAGATTATGTAAAAGCAGCCGTGTTTTCAAGTTCTGCTCACTGTGGATGACTCACATTATGTACTAACCACCAACACATTCTGTTTTACCCCTTTGTTTTACATGCCTGGAGTGTTCTGGCTGGGGTTTGTCTTGTTCAGAATCTGTAAGTGCTGCACACCGCTTATTGTACCATGTAATCACTCCTTGTCCTTCGCCTTTTTAGCTTTTAATGAGCTCCTGCACTGGCACTTGGGCAATTTCCCAAAACTACCCTTCAGAACTCCGAGAAGGCACCATGAGATCTGCAGGCTGCGCTGCAGATTCCTAAGAATTTGGACAGCTACGCTGGGGACCCCTGATAAAGCAAAGACCTCTGATAAATTGCTGCTTGCGTCACAAGGTTTTTTGAACTCTTGCACATGCGGTTGGCACTAGGAATCAAACAATGCATGTCACTAAATCTTTTTATGGAAACACAGGAGATTAAGGCTTATCTTATGACTGGGAAGGTTTCTATTCTCTGTATCAATAGGAGAAAGTCCTGAAGGTGAATAAACTCCAAAGACTCCAACGAAGCAAAGGCAGAGCAGCTTTACGCATAATACAGGTCTTGCTCTGTGATTCTCTACCACTGCCTTCTGTGACTGCATCAGTAGCCAGCTCATTTTTTATCTACTTTAAGTAAGGAGAAACATAAAATGTTCAAGTATCCTCAGCTTGCTATATAAGAGGCCCATTAAAGACACTCTCTGAGACAAGCATGTTGTCAGATTCCGGAACATCACAGAGTTTAATACAGAAAGCATGAAAGAATAGGTGAAATTATTTATTTATGTAATGAGTAGCGATGCCGAGTACTTCCAGATCCTGCTGTCTTTGCTAAGGAGCAAGATAGAAATAATGACATCATTACTCTTACAAAGACACGTGAGCGCTTCTTTCCAGAAATAACTGTTAAGCATAAAATTTCAGTCATTAATCAAAGCGCACGGAGGCCTAACCCTTTTTAGGATTCTAAAAGGAAACGTGGAGCAATATGACTGTAAAGCAGCACAAATGTAAGGGGCATTTAACCTTTATTCTAAGCAGGTAACTTCAAGAAAAGCATGCCTAGGGCCAGTTTCTCTCTACTAGTGTAGACTCGTATTGATTCTGCAAAGGTGCAGCAAGTTTTACCATTTCAGAGGCTGGTCTCTGCCTAGAAGAAAGAAGGGCACCACCACACGATATCATGAATATGAAGAAAACAAATTAATAAAATATGCTGCAGGAAGGAGCAGAAGACACATACCCATGAGGAAAGAAAAACACAGGATAAACAAAATGCTTAAGAGGCTCTTTCAGGAAAGAGAACTAGCAGACGCAGCACAAGGGAATGTGAACTCTGCACAGACACTGAGAATACAGGTAAGACTCAGGGGAAAAAAATATTAATACGGATGGCTTTTTTTTTTTTCCAAACAGAGTAGAGATGTAGCACAAGCCAGGATGAATTATCTTTGTTTCCCACAGGTCAACTGCAGAACGAGATTGCTTACAAAGATGAGTCGTTTTATCTCAGATCCACAGTCCTGTTGATAAGTCTCAGAGTGATTCAACAAGAAGGAAAATTTCACAGGGAATGAGTTCCAGCCCTTATTTGGAGCTGCAGAAGGTATTGCTTAGCGGTTTGGGGACACAAATAAACTGCCTGGGCCAATTCAAAACTTGTACATAGTTGCATGAAGGGAAGTGCTATGTCTGCATGTGATTTCCTGGAACAAATCAAATGTTTCTGCAGAGGAACCCATGAAATGCTGACAATATATTAAGACTGTTTTCTCTGAAAATGGTTACCTCAAACTTATACTACAGGTCCACTGGGTCAGGGGAAAAAAATGAAGAAAGGAAAATTAATTGTGTCTAAAAAATCTGACAGAAGAACCCGAACTATTTTAGTGTACGAGACTAAAACCAAAAGCTGTTTCAGCACCCTATTGAGCTAAAACAGCAATAGAAACTGAGAATATACAATTCCACATACAGCAGACACATATACAGCAGTCCAGCAGTAAAGTCTGCAAGAAGGAAAAGGCTCGGCAGATCCCAAACTAGGTGGGGTATTAAGAGAAAAATACTGTGCTTTTCTGTCACTTCCAACAGTGGCACTAACAATTTGTCCATCCCCAACACGTTCAGTACATTGTCCAAAGGCACATGGTTCAGCTGTCCTGACTCTTTGCATCCCAGCTAGAACTCAGCAGCAATCAGAAGGGATAGTCATATCCCAAATGAATTCTACACTTCATGATATACAGAGGAACTGCCTCTTTCTGTATCTTGAATTGATTCTGTATTTTTTATTTGTCACATTTATCACATTGATGAAAGACAACTGGAACCAGCATTGGACCAGCATTGAACACTGATGGTCCAAGAACTTTGGCCATCATTCTGCCCATCACTGCCCATCAAATGTGGCTAGCAACTATTCTTAAATCACTTCAGGAGCCACTGGGTCCTGTATCCTTTTCAAATGTAATGGAAGCATACCTCATATGAAAGAGAACATCTGCTGGCTCCAGTGAGGCCAGCTAAACAAGAAATCTAGTCATTGCTACTGCATCAACACACTAGCCCCAAAGTGTCCTGGAAAAACAGCGGCCTAAAAAAGATGCCTAGCAGCTGAGTCCTGCTGTGCGGACAACTTTCGGTGCTAAACTTTAACATGATGTATAGGGTTACTCAAACATGATGTACAGCACATAGGGTTACTCCAACATGATGTATGGCACATAGGGTTACTCCAACATGATGTATGGCACATAGGGTTAACCACCTCTGCAGAATCCAGAGGGTGTGTTTTCATGGCTACACTAGGCCAGGAGCATGATGACCCAGGCTCTGCAGGTGCTGGCAGAGGAGCTGCTCAGGTTGGCAGCACAGACAACAGGACGCTGGGACCTGCCAGGCACCCCATGGCTGGTGCTGATGCAGTGTGTGGGTTTGGCACCATCTTCTTAACACAGCCAGGGGTCTGACAGGATCTCTTTACACCCCCATTTTAGAATTACAACAGTCAGGATCACCAACCCCTTCATCTTCCAGAGACGCCACAGCAGACGCTTTCAACCTTCCTCATGACTAACTGCCACCTCCCTAGGGGACAACCCACCATGGCGGCCTGCAGAGGCCACCACCACCACCACCACCACCACCCCCGGGTGCAGCTCGCCCCGGGCTCTCCTCCGGGCTCCCCCTCACGGTGCGGTTACAACCGGGGAGCCCTGAGGGCGCCCCGCGCACTCCCGCCCCCCCCCCGCCATTGGCCACGGTCCGGGG
>JANHGB010054892.1:10732-22106 GCA_026283785.1 Coracopsis vasa
TGCACTGCCTGCATTGTACTGAATGGAGGGGTGGCGGAGCGGAGCGGCGGGCCCGGCGCTGCCTCCGGCCGCGGGTAGGTCGGTGGCGGGTAACGTGACACGCGTGGCTGGGGGCTTATAAACCTTACACGGGCCGCGGGTTGGCGAGCCGGGAAGGAGGCAGGAGAGCGGCGGGCTTGCGCCGTCCCCACACGGGCTGAGGCGGCGGTGGGCGCAGCCCCCCTGAGGTGAGAGAGCGGGGAGGTCCGCGTCCCCCGTGCCGGGTGTACGCCGGGATGCGAGCCCTGTCCCCGAGGCAGAGGGGACAGCGCGGGTCTGACGGGAGCGGCGGGTGCTTGCTGGGGCTCCGCGGCTGACAGGCCGAGGCAGCGCGGCCCGTACGTGCCGGGCTCCTACCTCCCCTGGCCCGCCGGCTCCAAGCCGTTTGCCCAGTGCCTTTGGAGCCCTGGCGGAGAGGGTGGTGTGTGTGAGGGATCGGGCCGCTCCGTCCCGCGTTTAGTGTTTGACAGCCTGTCCCTGCGCGTGTGTTTCAGGACTGCGGTGAAGCCGATGCCCAGGTTGGAGAACGGCGGCTGGAGCTGTTCCTGCGCGGCCCGGGGAAGGCATAGAGCCCAGCCGGGGGACACGGCAGCGGGGCTGGACGCCAAGGTGGGCGGGATGCTGAGCTCCTCCAGCTCAAGCCCCTCGCTGACGCTGGTGGGTACCGAAGCGCGCAGCCCCAGCACCGCCGCCAGCCCCAGCAGCACCTTGAACTGGAGTCAGCACCTGGTGCAGAGGAGCGTGGTCCTCTTCGTTGTCGGTGCTTTCATGGCCCTGGTGCTGAACTTGCTGCAGATACAGCGAAATGTGACTCTTTTCACCGACGAAGTGATTTCCACGCTCTTCTCCTCCGCCTGGTGGGTGCCCCCGTGCTGCGGAACAGCAGCAGGTGAGTCCCTGACCTCCACGCGTGATTTAGTTTGGTTTCCTCCCCGCCATCCTCCCGTGATGAGGAGAGGCGATGGGGCTCAATGCGTGACCTTCGTGAGCTCTTCCATCGCACAGCGAGTGATGCAGACTGTGCCTTTTGGAAGGACGCGTGCCCACGCCAGCTTTATCCACCTGCGTGCGTGGATAACAGTTGGCGTTTCCCGCGTGTCCGAAGGCTCTTTCCGAGCCGGTGCACTCTGTATGTGTGTGAAGTGACGTTTTTCCCGCAGCCTGAGCCGCTCCCCACGCAGCTGACACCTTGTTCCCGCAGGCACAGCGGGGTTTACCCGCTCTTCCCCCTCATCCCTTTCGCCCCACGGCGGGACACGGGTGGGCGCGGTGGGGCCGCGTGTCTCCGCCCCTCGCCGGCCATTGGCTGATGGTGAACTGGTGAGTGGCGGGAGGCGCTCGCCATTGGCTGGCGGCGGGAACTGGCCACGGGCTGGGCCGAAAACAAGGAAGTCACGTGCGGCGGCGTTGCTCCCCTCGCCACCAGCACCCGTGTCAATACAGTGATATGGCATGTGTTAATTGAACCTCATTATAAGGAAGCGTGAACGGTAAACCATAACCTCGAATGATAAACTGCATAGTAGATAGGTTGCCGTGGTTTATGCTCCAAAGTCCCTGTAGTGGTGTCACAGTTGGATTGAACTTTGGCATTTAGCTGTCACCTTAAGGTGAAAGTTCTGGTAGCCCGCATCAAAAAGATTAAACTGTTCCAGAATCAAATCACATGTCTGTCTTGGAACGGTTCTTCTTAGAGCCTTCTGTGCATAGAAGTTCTTAGGTGTTTAAGGGGGACACGGGAAAGAGGGTAGAAAAGGAAACACACATGCACAGACACACACATACACACACACAGAGATGTTACAGATAGTTAAAGCAGCATGTCTAACTTTGGAGTTGGTGACAGCACATGGAGTCGCAAGGCTTTAAAGAGTGAAACTCATCTAGTGTTTGTGCTAGTAACTGAGCTAACACTAGCCTGTGTTTTTCTTCTGCAACCAATCTGCAGACTGATAAGGCTAAGAAAATGCTATATGAGGATAAAAACATTGTGTGGTTAATAGTATGAGTAGTTATTTTTCCCTGACATAAATAAGAATGATGACAGGTGTTTCTCCAAGTTCAGCTCTGCTTATGTTTGGTATCTGAATTAGCCTCTAATTTGGCTGGGAGCACAGGCTGACTTACAGCCCAGCAGAAGGAGAGAAAGCAGTGCTGCCAAGAGACTTCTGCGTCCAGGCAAATATTTAACTCTGAGCCTGATTCACAACTAATGAGTCAAGTTCATAAAACTGTCTGCCCTGCAAGTGAGCAATAAACACATATTCCATTCCTAGCTGTAATTAAGCTTTTGTTACATCTTGTTATTTATTGGTACAAGCATCTCCTCTGGATGTCAAATGATACATGCTTATGGGAGAAAAAGAGCTTGAAGTCAGATGCCTTACATTGCAGTATATATCTCTGCTTTAAAAGTTCTAACCAAATATTGCTTGTTCGAGTAGATTTCTTTCCTAAAGTAAGGGGATAATTGCCTCTTCTTCATCAGACTCACAATAACATGATAAGCACCTCACTACTTTGCCAAGCACTTATTTGCTGAACTAATATTTAGTAATAATGAAGTAATCATCGTATAAGAGTTAGTACAAGTAGTGTTACTTCTCTTGCAGCTGTCGTTGGCCTGCTGTATCCCTGCATTGACAGCCACCTGGGGGAACCACACAAATTCAAGAGAGAGTGGGCCAGCGTAATGCGATGTATAGCAGTTTTCGTTGGCATTAACCATGCGAGTGCTGTATCCTTGAACTAGTTTATGTTGTTGCTCCATGTGCTTAGTTTGTTGTCATGAAAACAGTCTCTCCCATTCACCTCTGGGAGAATTACAAAGGTAAGGATGGTGCTACTGGCAGAGAGGTAAACTTCTGAGAGACCTGCAGCACACTACAATAGTTACTGTAAGATGGATAACACAGTTCACTTAAAAGTGTCTGGGGGGCGGGCCCTGGGACGGGGGAGGGATAGACATCATAGTATGTCTGACTTAACTGCAAGTATAACGGTATAAGTTGTGTTATTTTAATCAATATGTTGTCTATGTCTAATAGTTAACACAATTAACTGGTGACATACACTGAACTTCTCAGTAAGAGTGTTCTTTGTGTGAGATAATGATGGTTTGAGCAAAAAACCTAAACCAGCGAGGATAACTAGGTCACTTGAGGTAAAAGTCCATGAAAGTTTAATATATTGCAATATAGCATGTTCTTTAGATGCTCAGTGTGATTAAAAAATGCTGCCTTTGTACTCACTCTCCAGTCAAAATCGACAAGTGCTATGATTACTCTGGAGGTCTAACAACCAGGTCCTTAACATACTGTATTTAGAGATGTAGAACCATGCTCACTTTCAGCTTGAGTTCTCCCTTGTTCAGTTTCAGCAGCAGCGTGTCTTCAGCCTTAAAAGGATTATCCTTAACATCCTTCTCCAGAAACTAGATTTTGCAAACAACGTCCAGCTGTCCCTGACTCTAGCAGCCTTATCACTCGGTCTTTGGTGGACATTTGATCGTTCAAGAAGTGGTCTCGGACTTGGAATTACAATAGCCTTTGTAGCAACTCTGATAACCCAATTTCTTGTATATAATGGTGTTTATCAGTAAGTTACGCTTTTAAAATACTATTTCAACTGTCATGTAATGACTGAAAACAGAGATGCACAGGCACTGGAAGTTAGTAATTAACACATACAGCATGTTCTTATTGTTAGACATTTTGTTTGTCCAGGCAGCTAATTGTCCAGCTGTTCCAGATGATCAGATTGAGAACTGGGGGTAGAAGGTGGGGAGCAGACACACTGGGATGTATGTTGAAACGGTAGCAGCTCAACAAATTGAACTTCTGCTGGCTTAGTATATCATAGAATCATGTCATAGAATGGTTTGGGTTGGAAGGGACCCTAAAGACCATCTAACTCCAACCCACTAGATCTAATTCCAATTCCACTAGACCAGGTTGCTCAAAGCCTCATCCAGCCTGGCCTTGAACACTTAATCTTGTTAAGTGGCTCTAAGGACAGAGAATTTCCAAACTTTGCTGGCTGGGATATCGGGGTTTAGAAACTTATTAAGTTAACAGACTTAACTTGGTCTCCCTATTCCTTCTCCTATGATACTGTTGTTTGGTTGGGTTTTTTTGTCTGGGCCCGAAGAGAGAATTTGGTATTATCTTATTAATAATATGTAAAGTTATGATAATAACTTGTTTATAACTTATTTCCTTTTCTTAACTAGGTATACGTCCCCAGATTTTCTTTACATCCGTTCTTGGCTTCCATGTATATTTTTCTCAGGAGGTGTGACTGTAGGAAACATAGGACGCCAACTGGCTATGGTAATTACTCTATAATTAGCATTTCCTTTAACAATCCAAATACCTTCTATTGTTGTTAGTCCAAGAACAAACTATGGCTTTAAGGGTATGACTCATGAATTGACAGAGATAAATAGATGTCTTCCCAAGAGTTGAATTGTAAGTGTCCAACCTTTGTTGCCAGTAGAGTTGGAAATGTCTTAGTAAGTGTTAGGGTATCTTCTGTACTTAACTTTTTCCAGCAACAGTCTAAATAAGACTAGAATGAGTACTCCACTTCTGCTGAGGATCTCAATCACTCCTGCTCATCAGTATACATCAGTATTTTGAATTAACATCTACGGTAGCTAGAAAACCGAGGCACAGATGGGCTTTCTGTAATTACGTATGCAATAAAGCATTTTTGTTACGTAGATGAAAGGAAATGTCCCTATATGGTATTAAATTCCACCACTCTATCAATTATACTCTTTCTGGTCACTCAAGGTGTAGTTCAAGAATCACTCAATATATGGGATAATATAGTATAAATTCCCATCTCATTTGCTAGGTTCTTAAGTGATTTTTTCCTTATAGCATACTTAAAGGTAAACCTGGGTGTATGCTTGCACTTCAGCCTACGGCTTAGTTGGGAAAAGTGTTCGGACACTAATGCATAGTAATAATACTGTATTGATTTAACATCTGTCTTCTTTGCTACATAAGGCCTTTATTCTGGAAAGCATCCTTTAAGTATTCAACTTCTTTAAGGCTGCTGTGATTTAGGTGCGTTTAATTTTTACAGAAGGAAGAGCATTTGTAGACTTTTGAGTTCCTGCGATACTAGTCTCTGAACTGTTTAATAAGGGGGAGAGCTGCTTTTTGGGACTGAACAACAGATGAGCAAAAAGCTAAGTCTAAAGCTAGCAGTCTTTCCTGGAACAGGCTTTCTGTCTCTTCTGCCTAGCCTTGCAAACCCAGTGGATGGATGCTAATGTACTTCTAATGTGGATAGTCTTAACTTGATGCTGCAGATGGACAGGCTTGCTTACAAGCTGGGCAAGAGAGCCATGTTTCTTGACCACTGCTGGCTAACACTGAAGATCAAATTCTTTAGTATTGATTCTCAGTTACACTAAATTAAGAGTAACCTCTCGTAGAAAAGGCTGTTTAAAAAAAAAAAACACAAAAAAACAAGAGCATGGGCAAATCTGCTCCTGTTTCTGAGGATTTTCTTTGGTGCTGACTTGATACCAAGTTACAAATTTCCTGAGACCATGGTCACAATCTTAACTTCACAGTCAATTTTGTTTGCTCTGAGGTTCTTTAAAACACAAGCTCACTACTCCCCCTTCAATTCCCAGTGGTGTGTAATCTCTGCATGTCTTTTTTCATAGGACTACATGTATGAGGGTAAAAGAGGGTGTAATTTATCTTTTTAAACTTGCCACTCACATCAAGTAAAAAAGATACATTAATATACAGTTTTATTTAAACTTTGCTATTGCGAGCATGGTTTCAGAATAAAAATTTAGTCAGTTGTATGCTAGGATTCTGTATTTCACGTTGGCATACACAGTACTTCAGTACTGCTCTGCTTCTTAAGTTAGACAGCAAAGAAAGTGATCCTTAAGGGGCTAAAATAAATTTAGGCACATAGGATTCTCTTTTCCTTTGACTTCTTTTCACCTGGTATCTGACATGAACATAATTAAAATCAGACTGACTGCTGCCTGCAACTTCCTTGTCAATCTTGTCATCTTCCTTATAAAGAAAGAGGGAAGTTGGCAAGGCCAAGTATTCAGTTCTGGTTATCTAGAAATATCTCCTCATGTGGTTTACATTACCATTACTTAGTCTTGAAAAATTTGGAGAAGCCAAACATTTTCATAGGAATGCTTCTGCAAATCACAATTAAGCATTCAGTGCTGAAAGTCAAAGAATTCCACTTCTAAAATAGAATGGTAGCATCCAGTCAACTAGGTCTTTCCTCTGTAGAGATGACCCAAAAGCATCTGTCTGTTTTCTTAGCCATTGTGAATGTGGCAAGAAGATGGAATGTTGCACTGTTTAAAATAAGCCTGAATAAAACTGTTGTTTTTGTAGCTGTATTCTACTGGAGTCCCTGAGCTCTTTGGCTGCATATGACAATTGCAGATCAAACAGTAGATAATTTCTGGGCAGGTCTAGAGTAGGACACAACACCTGTGGAAGTTACTCTAGTAGAGTAAAATTGCCTCACTTCCTCCTCAGCTGCTGTCTAGCTTTTGCAGTTAGAAAGGGAATTAGAAAAAGCAGAATGAGAAGTGTCCCTGTGATATCCATTCCCATCTTGAGAAATGTTAGCTGGGAGATGCTTGCTACTTTTCAGTCACTGGATTTCAAGTGATCTTACATGCAGTAGTTGCCATCAGCTCTCACTGCGCATTCTGACATCTTAAGTTGTCAGTCAGTGCTGGGTTAAACGGATGGCAACAGTTCATTTTGAGTTGTAACCGTTACTATCTGGCAAACTAGGGTGCTATTCAAAACTTAAACCTCAGAAATACTTAGTTTGGTACTGCTAGGAGCTGTAGAACTGTAGACACATTCAGTACTTGCAAATGTATTGGCATTTTAACTCTAGAATGAGAACATACAATAAGCTTTGTTTTAAAGAAAAGTTGGTTAAATTTCTTACACTGACATACTGTAGGGTTTCATATTAGAAAAGGGACTTGGGAGGAAATTAGTAAGCCTGTCTGATACTAGACTTTGATTGGAAAATAAAGCAACATATGCTTGAAGACAGTTCGAAGGAGGGCTTTTAAAAAACTGAATTAGTGTCCATTTTCAGCCTAACTGAAGTTAGTTGACTATTTAATCTTTGAAAATACTGCATAATGTAGTCACTTATCAGAAGGCATTAATATATAACATCTGTTTGATTTCTTTTTTTATCCATAGGGTATTCCAGAGAAACCACACAATGACTAAGTCTTTGAAGAAGAGAGCATGGTGCCAGTGTGAAAGCAGCATTGCGAAGATGTGTTCCTGTTTTAAATTGAAGATTATTTAGAAAAAATAATCTCTTTATGGGCTCACTGCACAAATGACTTGTGGAAAAAAATATTAATCCACTTTTAGAATAGCCAAGTGAAATTAACTGCTTATCTTGAAATCTTACCCTGATTTACCGCATAAGCGTTTGCATATGGCTGTTCTCTGGAAGAGTTTAACACCAAGTTGCATACAACTGCTCAGGCTAAGTGGCAGTTTTCCAAGTATTAGATTCCAATGTAAGTTATTGAATCAGCTGCCGTATTTTAAAGCCTTGAAACTGAAATTTAATTACAAGCTCTTGTATCAGTGCCCAAAGGAAGTAGATCGATGGTGCTTAACAATGATGAAGTATGGTTTAATAGGAATAGTATTTATCAAAATCTGTAAAAAATAGGGTTATTTAAAAATAAGAGTGATCAAAACAGATTAAAGGCATTGCACTAATGCTTTTAGGAGTCTTATGAAGGAATCATGCCCTAACTTGTAATGCTGCATTAAGTTTCTGTCTTTGATGGTGGAGAGGGTTGGAGGGACAAAAAGTCAGAAGGCACTTAGTTTGGAATTTCTAAACTACTTCAGTACGATAGGTGAACAGTAGACAATCTTGTTCAAACATGAACTATATCAGAAATTCTGGCTGGAAATTTTATTACTTCCAAAGCTTGCAAGTTAGATTTGCAGGAATCGAGTTCTGGCCCCAATTCAGTAAGAAATTTAAGTGTGTGAGAGTATTCTTGCTTAATATTAGACATATGCTTCAGTATCTCACTGAATGAGGTCTTGGATATCTTCAGTGCCTGGTGTCACTACAAAATGTGCATTGCAGGTCATTGATTGGCCACTGAGTACGTGCCCACAAGTCCTTAGATTCATAGTTTCCTCCTAGAGGTGTCCTTGTTTCCCTTTCTGAGTCAGGGTTTTGACTGAAATGATTGGAAATGGAAGCGGGCCTAAAATGTGAGTTAAACTGTATGTGAAGAATAGTGAACAGCTTGTTTTCTCAGTTCAGTTTCTGAAGGAGATCATTACTTGTTTTTTCACAACCCTATTGAACTTGCAATCTGTGATTGCCTTCTTAAAAGAAAAGAAAAGAAAAAAGTGCTTATGTCACTACATAAAACATTTGGTGTTTCTTAATACTTAGTTCTGGTGAGCACAACATATTCATTTGATAGCTTAGACCACAGGAGACCTAAGTAGCAAGTATTAGGTCTTAAAGTTGAAGTGCAATGTACAGTAAATCTGAGCCTCATGTTCTCTTCAATATCTATCATTTCTTATGAGAGATAAAAGAGAAGAGGGTTCTGAGTTCATTTCAATGCTGCATGGAGTCAAATGGAGCAATAATTTATTTAACTAGTAAAGCTAGTTTTGTTGTATCATTCATTGAACCCAAATTTTTAGAAATACTCCAATTTTGTGGTTATGGTTTACTTGTAAACTTTTATGTATTTGCCTTTTTGTATTACGCTTTTTGTGTGTGTGTGTGTGTGTGCGCGTGCATTTCCAATCTTACATGGCTTCAGATAAAGTTACAGGCATCGGTCAAAGACTGACCCATCAAAAAGACATTGAGGCCAGGTAGCAGTGTTCTGGCTGCTTTCACTTTTCTAAGGGAATGCTATAACTGCTGCTTGTGCTTTTGGTGTTTTTTTTTCTGTAGCAGGAAAGGTTTAGCATAAAGCCTATATTACAGAGCAGACCCCAATTCTAATCTTGCTTTGGTGTAAATCAAGAGTAATTTCATTGGTATAAGATCCTTCCTCAAATGTTTAAAACATAAATAAACACATTTTATAGGACTACTTGAAGAAATCAGATCCTTGGATCAGGACTGGATCAGCTCAGCTGTTTTAAGGAGAATGCTACCTGCTGGGGAAGACAGTTTTGTAACCATCTTGAAACCAATTTCAAAACATTATAAAACCAGATGTAAGTAAAGATTACAGTGATCTCTATGAATATTTGATTGATAGAGAGTTATTTAAGATTTATTTGTAAAGACTGAAACTAAATCTGTACGTGTTAGACATAATGCAGCCAAAAATGTTCAGTCAAAAAGTTCATTTTTTGCCAATACTTCTGAGTATCTTAACCAAAGTGATTTAAGTTTGGGAGAGGTGGGGAGGGGAGTGAAGAAAATTTGCACTATTCTGGATTTGAACACATAAATTCTCATTCTTACTGATAAGTTTTCAGCGGTGTGTTTGGTTTTACACTTTTTTTACTATTAAAGTTTTAAGATCAAGTTGTGTTTGCCTGGGATTCTCTGTGTTCACATTATGCAGGAATCTGTCTTGAAAAGGACAGTTGTTATGGTTGCATAACAAATACTCAGTCATGCATACTCAGTGGTTTAAAAAAAATTCTAAACTGAACTTGGAGAGATGAGCTTTTGGAGAGCCTTCCAGCCTGTGTTATACAATTGAAGAAAATTGGTCTTGCTGTTGTACCAAGAAAGGGGTGTAACTTTATGACTTAAGGTACTGAATCTTACTGCTATTATCGTCCAACATTCTGAAATTCATAATTTGAAACTAAATATGGAGGCGCCAGAGTAAATGAGCCAATTCCTGTTGTGGCTTGGTTACTTACAGTAATGATTACTAAAGTCCAAAGCATCATAAGCAGTACAAACAGTGAGAATGGGTTAAGCACAGCTGATTGAGGCTAAGCAATTCTAAAACTGTTGCATCATCTGATTTAGAGTAGATAGCATCTTGCAAATTTAGACAAAACGTCCTCACTTTTACTGCACTTAAATATTTATTTCAAACTTCTAGAACCTACTGTGTCTGTGGTGAAGAGATGTTTATATGAGTGCAGAGTCTGCTGGCTTAGCTGAAAAAGGTTTCAATTGGAAGTTCTTAACTATTTTAGCTTAAATAGCCTGTGTTTGCTTAAGTGCATGCTCCATGGCAGCTGAGAAGGTAGCTCTTAACAGCTCCAGTCTGAGCATGGCTGACCTCCTTCAGGTACATTGCTTGCCCTGAAACTGCTCAAATTTTCTTGAAAAGGATTAAATACATATATATATGCATATCATTCATATATATAAAATATAGAAATAATATATTATATATATATATAGACATACACTCTTTAACACATGCGCACACTTGTGGGGTACAGCCTGGCCTTTGAGAACTAGGACACAATAGTCTTCTCTTGTGACAGGACAAGTGTGTACAGTTTCTAAAGAAAAAAAGAAAAGTCTTCCCAGCAAGTGTGATGATTTGACCTGTGTGTTATTCCTGCAAATTCCTTCAGTAGGTTATTCAGCCTTTCGCTTTAAGCATGGGGATTTGCAGGTGCTAAATTAGCCACAGGAGGGCCCATAGTCTGTTCTCTGAATACAGCAGGAACATATTGAGGTGAGTAATGAAGTTAAGTCTGAATTGCCTTGCTGCAGATCAGAGTAGCTCCAAAATTCATGAGAACAAAGCATTACATGCTGGACTAATTGAACAAAGCATACTTTATATTGGAGATCACTGAGGTCCCTATCTTGGAAACCAGTGAGAGGTGGGGTGATAACAAGGTTGTTGGAACTAACAGGTCAATAAAGGAACCTATAGATGGTGATTTCTCTGGGATAGTGAAATACTACATAAGTTGCCCCATGCATAGTTTGGAGTCATCTGCCTGCGTCTAACTAAATCCTCCTGCTGTGCAGTGACAATGCTCTGTCTTCATGGGCTACTGATGAGTTACATATGCCATAAAATCACAGTCCTCATGCCTGTGTGATAATAAAGTCTCTAGTCTGCTTTGCTTACCTTTCGAAGGCAGAATTCAAAGTACAGATGGTACATTCTACAAACAGTGTATTACTGCCCAAAAAGTCATACAGGGTTTTTCAGAAAATTCCTGATCACTTTTACCAAGTATCTTCTTGCTCACTCACTATAGAATCATAGACTCGTCAGGGTTGGAAAGGACCTTAAGATCATCTAGTTCCAACCCCCCTGCCATGGGCAGGAACACCTCACACTAAACCATGT
>JANHGB010054893.1:0-14236 GCA_026283785.1 Coracopsis vasa
TTTTCATTTGGTTGGTTGTTGTTGGGTTTTTTTTGTCTTAGAAGTTTTCAATCATGTTCCAAAAACCAGAATGCCCCTAAAGCAGCCATCTATCAAAATATGGCTCCTGTTTCTAAAAACTGGGGGAAGGTGGCTCTATTCTACCTCTGAATTTGCCATCTGCCAAGAACACAGTTCTAAGCCCAGCTCAGCTGGGAGAGAAATAATGTTTCTACTACATAAGGAAAAAGTCTGGGAAGAGGCATTATTCAGCAAAACTCGCCCTGGAAAGATAACAGTGCAGATCTGTAGACATTGTATTTTGAATCTGTCATGCAGTAACAAAAACACTCAGCTGGAAAAGAAGATATGTTACGTCCTGATCCTGACTCTCACGAGCAATGCTTGCTTTTCCTGTATATTCCCCTGAAGCACTAAATAAGGAAAAGGAAATGCAACTGCAGGTCTGGCATTTTGCAATTAGGTTCCCTAATTCCTGTGTTACAGAGTCAATCCACATTTTGCTCCTCTTCTTCAGTTCTGACTTGAACTTTCAGCTGCAAAATAGTTGAGCTTCAACAGAAAACTTACTTAGAAATTATCAGCACGTGAGACCCCACCTGCAGTACTGTGTTCAGCTCTGAGCCCCAACACAAGAGGGACATGGATCTGCTTGAATGAGTCCAGAGGAGGATCACAAAGATGATCAGAGGGCTGGGGCACCTGTCCTATGAAGAGGATCACAAAGATGATCAGAGGGCTGGGGCACCTGTCCTATGAAGACAGGTTGAGAGAGTTGGGCTTGTTCAGCATTGAGAAGAGAAGGCTCAGGGGAGACCTTACAGCAGCCTTCCAGTACCTGAAGGGGGCCTACAAGAAATCTGGAGAGGGACTTTTTACAGGGGCATGTAATGATAGGACAAGGGGGAATGGCTTTAAACTGAAAGAGGGTAGATTTAGATTAGACAATAGGAAGAAATTCTTCACTGTAGAAGAAAGTAGTGAGACACTGGCACAGGTTGTCCAGAGAAGTTGTGGATGCCCCATCCTTGGAAGTGTTCAAGGCCAGGTTGGACAGGGCTTCTAGCAACCTGGTCTAGTGGAAGGTAGCCCTGCCTGTGGCACGTGAGCTAGAGCTAGATGATCTTTACGGTGCCTTCCAACTCAAACCATTTTCTGATTCTATGATTCCATGTAGGTGAGCCAAAACTGAGAATACAGCATTAATTTAGGAAGTGGCACAGTTAGCCAATCTTGTAAACTTTAACTTATGTGATTGGGTAAGCACTGTTGTTAGAGTAAGACAACTAATATGCCCATTAGAGAGAGATTTGCAGCCCAAAACTGAACGTAAGTATTCTTGAACTGAAAAATTCCCATCACTCAAGTAGATCCTTTAAATACAGGATGAAACCTGCAATTTAAAGATACCTTTTTCCCCCTTTCCTTTCCCTTTCTTTCTTTTACTTCCCTTCCCCTCCCTTTTCCCTCCACTTTTTATAATGTGTTTATCACCATAATATTACAGTGCCTTTTGCAAGTGCATACATCAATGTGACTAGGACTTTTTATTGTCTGATTCAGAGGAGAGAACAATAATATTATTATCATAATCATAATCATCATGATTATGACTACGTTTAATTTTATTGCGATGCATTTGTAGGAACAAAGATGAAGAATAATTGTACTTCATATTTGGGGCATACAAAGGTTTCTGATAATTATAGTTTCAGAAGAAATCCGTTCATGTACAGGATAGAGGAAAGAAGAGTTCCCTTAGATTTGAGAACTTCAGCCGATGGAGGTATAAACCACAGCTTGTACAAAAAATTGCATTGAAACATTATTTCTGCTTTGTGTGATGGTGCAAGAAGGTTTCAGATTCAAGTCTTTAGAAGATGACTTTCCCACCATACATGCAGTAGATACTTTGGTTTGATCAACTAAGTAAAAATCAGCATAACTCATACTTGGATTCCTGAGGCTTGCACACATAGATAAATCATAACAAAATTCAAAACTAAAGAGCAAGCTAAGTCTAATACTGTGCCACAACACTTCTCTTCTAATGCATGTGCATTCTAACACAATTGTTTACAAAAGCAGATCTATTTTGACTATTCTAGAACAGAAGTATGTAATCTAGATGGTCTCTACATACTAAAAATTTCACACCAAAGTGAAAAAAATAAGGTACGTCAAGCACACACGCATTACAAAAGCATGAAATGTGTTTTTATAGTCTCATGCTTTCATGTGGTTTTCCAAACCCTGACAAACCTGGCTCAGAATGATGTTTCTTTTTCGGCAATGGTTTGTCATCAGTTATTGTACCATTCACCTTTTTCTGCTGGTCCTCCCATGTAACTTCTAGCATAAACCAAAAACAAAAATCAGAAATATTATGTAACATTTTAAGACACCTAATATTTGGGACAACTTGACCTAAGCAAATATACTATCATTAACATGGAAAAAAAAAATTAATTAGTTCTTTAATGAGGCCTGTGGTAGATAAAATTAGTAAACATTTTAACACTGAAACAGAACATATTACATGAAAACTAGTATCTATGTGGTGTGCCAAACATTCTGCTTTCTGATATTTACGAATTGGAGTAAAACCCACAATCATTTCTTCAAGTTTTCAAAGTTAGCACTCTATATGCTATAGCTTCTTATAATATCTTTGTGTTTCTGTAAATAAAAAAGGAAGTTTAAAATATTTTGGTATAAAGCTTTTGCAAACTTAGAAATAAATAAAAAAAATGAAAAGAAAAGTGAGCCAGCAATCATGTATGATTACTCTAAATTAGCAAAATATTTTCAACAATGTATTGTTAAGCCAAAACAGGGTTTTATTTACTTTTCTAAATCTGGGATTTGATTTAAATTTGGATTTTATTTTAGGCAGATTAAGTTATTCAATAAAAACTCTCTTGCTAGTTATGGATCCTCTTTTCTGAAACAGGTATTTCTGGCCTAACTGCTTAGGAAAGTACAGATTCTCTACCATAAACTCCATTTTTGCTTTGGGCCGTTAAGAATCTGCTTATTTTGCTGACCCTGTTAACCACAAAGTTCCTCACAGCCATCAGGCACAGATATAACCACTTTTATGGTCACAGAAATAGCCAGTGATATAGGAGAATATGATACGGAATAAATTTTCAACCTTATAAATTAAAAATAAATTGATATAAAGTGATAACATCCTATGAGTTCATTCCTCTTCTTTTTTTTTTAATGAATGAGGTTTAAATGAGACTGATGAGCATCTGGCATTCAATATGTGAACACGAAAAATGTTATCTCTAGGCATCCTGTAGCCTTCTTATCTGTGGTTGTTGTTATTCTATGGCACGCTGCTGTTCTTTAAAAGGTGGCTTTGATTTTTGCAAATGATGGAGTTGTAGGCTTCAAGCAATACATCAATAAATAACGATTTAATGACACCACAGATATGCATGCTAGAACAGAAACTGTCATCTTTGAAGCACGATGTGTGCTAAGTATTAAATAAGAAATTTCAAAAAAAAGATTCTGTTTCCAATTTGTGGAAATAAATTCTTATTATATTTCTTCCTACAAAAATATGATTCTTTCTTTTTCTCTATGAAAATACACATTTAGCAATGAAATATATATTGATGCCATCTATGCTTCCTTTTCCTTGGATGAGTCCAGAAGTGTCTTCTTAAATAACACACACAAAATAAAATTAATGACCTTAGTAAAGCTACCTTTGAATTTAAGGAATAGTCAGTGCTAGGAAAAAAAAAAAAACAACAACAAACCATTGGACAACCATTTAGGTTAAATAGTGGAGATATTTAAAATAAGATAAAAAGTAGGCAGACAATAATCTCCAACATGGGATTTTGTCAGGATCTATAATGACTAGTTCAAATACTGAAGAATACCAGGAAGGCCAGAGTGATTTCCATGCTATCTTTATCACAGTTTTACAAGACAAGGACCTTCTCGGTCAGAGTTCTTTCTCAGAACTCCTGGTTCAGTTCTGAACCTAAAAACTGTAGTTTGCTCAGTCACCAAAATCACTTATTACACTGAAATTCCCTACCAAAAGAAAAGCTTTCCTAAGCCTTGCTAATTTTTGAGAACTGAGTATCTAGAAAATAGCTAACCCACTTGGGAGAACTCTAGAAGTGCTTCCATAATAACACTTGAATTGATAAACATGATCAAATAAAACTGAAATACAAATATAACTGTTTGAATAAATACTTTTGCCATATGTTAACCTTAAAAAAAATCAAACAAAAACACTACTCTAAAAAGACAGGCTACTTTTTTATGTTTATACTAAAAGTGATAGAATGAGCATGTAAACAGTTTCAGACTTCCAATTACATCCTTCTATAGCTTTAGTTATTCTTACAGCATGTCAGCATTAAATTCAAATGGCTGCTTAATTTTATCAGCAGTCACGTACAACTCTTAGATTGAGTATATGCAGACGGAAGGTGAAACGACTTCAGTGAGTTCTAAAAAATTTCAAGAGTTTGGCTAGCAATGATCATTATTTCAACCCAGAAATTAAAATAGATACATCTGTTAGATTTATTCTAACATTCAACCTCTTCTTCACCATTTTTTAATGCCATTTTCATTTCTAAGCTCTACAAAGCTAAGAAAATAGGTTGATAAATGAGTACTTTTTGTTTGGGAACTAGTAAGAGATGCAGATGAATAGACAAAATGCCAAATGTCAGGCTGCCTGTCTCCTCCCTGGTTAGATAAATAAGCATTATAATCTCTAAATTATTACTTTTTTTATTTTTTTTTTTTTTTACCAAGGCAAAGAGCTGCCATCTATACCTTTGTTTTAACCAAAGCCAACTTTTGTCAAATTGTAAATATTTGGAAAGAAACCATACAGTTTCCTAATTCATTATTCACCTCTTACCACTCTCACTTCCCATCCAAATGAACTTCAGTCTGTCTTCTGTTGTGATAATCAGTTTTGACGTGTATAAAGAAAGGTGCAAAATTATTGAAAATTTATAGAAAAAGACATCCTCTAGATTTTATAAAATATGAGCATCTTGAGTCAGAATATTTTAGGTATCTGATGGACCTCTAAGGCTAGAAAGATTTGACAGGTGCACTGATCCAGATTTTTCCCATCAGTATGAAAAGTACAATCTTTAGATGTAGTTGTTTCATTAGATGCAGTTGTTGCACCTACCCCCTGCACTGGCCACCACAGTGATTCACGGAGCTGGGCTCTCCCACTGCATGGCAGGATGGCACTTGGTTTTGTGCCATTCCCTCCTGAGAATGATACTCCCTTGTGCTGCTTGGGAGAGGGGGTTGGCACGCTCCAGTACATCTAGTGTGAAGTACAACCTCAGCATGTCTTACATTTTTGTTTAGAATATTCAATATGAAAAATATGGAAATAATACATGAGAAGAATATTTGCACATTTCCAATTTTCTTTAATTTCTAAACACGTCAACTTAGCACCAGGAATGCTGCAGTTTAACTGGAATGATGCTGCAAACTGAAGTACAAGGTGATGCAGCAAAATACCAGATGCTAATGAGTTTTATTATGCAAATAGTATTTCCCTCCTTTCTTTTCTCCACACTACAGAAATACCCTTTACACAATTACCCCTTGCTTGCAATATTTTAGATACTTTCTCTTTTATTTCAATTTATATTATTTTTATTAAATCCACTCATCTTTTACATTCTTTTCAGCATCTAAAATTTCTGTGAAGCAATTTTTATCAGTGCCTTTCTAGTTTTAGACTTTTAATTAAGTTGTCATAAAGTCTTAACTTTTTCATTAGGACATGATTTAGTCATCCTTTCCTGCAATTGAAAAGTCCTCAGAACTTCCTTCTATTTTTAATTTTATAAGATGAATGCTCAGAAAGGAATTATGTTCTTAATGCACGGTGACTACTGTGAAAATGAGTCACAAGTGGATTTAGCTAGTGCTTCTTAAACACAAGGCACCACAATAAGCCATGAGAACTATGGGATAAACTGTCAAAAGCTGAGAAACTATGCTTTGAACCAGATACTCAAGATCTTTAACTCATGTATTAAGAACACAAGAAGAATAAAGATGTAAAAAAGGCTAAATTCATGTTACAGAAGTTTTAATTTACAAAACAAAGTTTTAAAATCTTTAAAATATCACCAGTCTCAGGAGTTTACACAAGGAGAAATATTCCCAGCTGTGTCAAATCTCTATTATGGGAAAGCAAATGGCTGCAAATCATGATACATTAATTGTCCCAGACATACTACATTATATCTGGAATGAATCCAGTCCCACCTTGCACCACCAGCATGCTGCTAATGGCATCAAGGCCAGCTTCAAGTGACCCTAAGTCATCAATTAAGGCTTTATGCCAGGCTGCTGCTGCTCCTACATCAGAGAAACCTTCAGAAGCCTCAGGAAAACAGTGTTGATGATACCTTATCCTGCTGTAACAGGAACTAGATTTGCCCAATATTTGAAGACAAATAACAGCACACATAATCTTTTTCTGATAGATTTAGAGCAAGACCTCCTGCCTCTCCAGGTCATATGGCACAGCAAATCTGAGGACATAACTGTTTAGCTTCCTCTTTTGTCACAGTAACAGTTGATCTACATTTTGATCTCTATACATTGGTAGAATATTTTAAAGAATGATTCTGTGTGTTAGAGCTTAGAGCTTAAAGCATGCATGAGAGACCCGACGATTTTCTCCAAAGAGTGAAATGAATTTGGGTCTTGCACTGCCCTAAATGTTGGCAAAGTTTGGACAGCATAAAGGTAGGGACAGCACCTCTCCCTTTTGTGTTTTATGAGCACACATGCACATTCATGCACACACACTTTCACACACACACACACACACACACGCACAAACACACATGCACACACCTTTTACAAGAAAATACTTTGCAAATTTGTGCCAAATCAACAAATGAATGCTGGGATATGTTAATATCATTTTAAAAGAAATAAACTGTTGCTCATAAATAACTATGTAAGCATCACTTACATTGCGGTTTTAAGTAATACAGCATCCCAATTAAAATTCTGACCTATCTTAATTATTTATTGCTTGGATTTCATCTTCCTTACATAATTACACATTCTGCAAAAAAACCCTGGACTCCATCCTGTGGGGCTGCAGTGGGAATATATTAAAAGAACTTTAATGGAAATCATTTGGTAGGCAATAAAAAATATTGCCACATATCCACATTTATTATTATCATTACTAGATTAAAAAAAATGCACTGTAGGTTACTCCTTTACTCCAGAAATGTTTTCTTCATTAATTATTTGTAGCTGTAAATCACTTAACAGGCCTAGTCCAGTAGCATTCTCTTCTCATCATATTCCCTAGCTGCAAATCCCATCAATTCTGGTTTAACCTTATTTTTAAAAAGGTTTTACTAGTGGATCTCTCTATATGGGTATTACATTGATTTGAATTTTTTGCTTTATTTGAATCTATTCAATTGATTTGAATCTATTGCTGATTTTACAGAAATATTGTAGAGGTATTCAAACAAGCTCACAGAGAGTACTTGTTGCAATATCACTTAGTAAAATCACAACCTTCCTTTAGCTAAAAATCAAAGTATAAAGTTGCTGCTTTTATAAATACAATAGAGTTGTAAAACATGAAGAAAACTTAAATTCATCAGATCAGTCAGAACTAAAAAACAGTCAGTTAATGGCACATTAAATATGAGTGTATAAATATTTAGTAAAGTATATTTAAAGATCACAAACTAAAGATATTCTTTTTAAGCCACTATGAGGCTTTTTTTCCAGGACTGTCTTGGGCAGGGAAGGATTTGTTTGTTTGTTTCATAGCTTCTTAAATGCTTTTAAAATATGGCAGTTTTGCTCCCTTTTCTGGTTATATGCCTGAAACATGTTAAATGAATGCAATATAGCTGGCCTGCTGGCCTCTCATCAGTAGGGGTATTTTGAATATCTCAGAAGTGTTCTACTGAGTCACCCATTTGAACAAACATTGCAGGTTTTTGTTGGCAGAATGTGTTTAAGACAGGAGAGAGGGTGCAGAGAGCCTATGAGAGAACTGAAGACATCATGAAAAGATACCACTAATGTTTCCGTGGATTCCAGAGGCACAAGTCATAGGAGAGTGGGGATCCAGTATCTTGAATAAGCACTACTACACACTCATTCTGCTCATATTGCTTTCCCCCAGCATCCACACTTGATCTGCTAAGGAGCAGACATTGGACTAGACAGATTTTTAGTCAGACCCAGTATGGCTATCCTTATACTGCTATGAAAGATGAACACAAAAAAAAGTCAAATATCACCAGAGTCTAATGAGTAATTGATATAAATAACGCAAATTGCAAGTAACGCTGAACGTAAATGTGGAGCAAAATGCAAGGGTCTGATCTGCACCTCTCTCCCATAGTCTGCTTGTTTGCATTCCCATTCCTCGTGTGTCAGCAAGTGCTCTGCACACAAGTAAATGTGAACAGCCTACAAATCCATTCTGAAGAATGCAGAATATAAGGTTTGTATTGGTATAGGTTTGCGGTTTTTTCCCAGCTTATTTTCATTATTTACTGAAAACCTGCAATCTTATAATGTAGTATCTTACAACATTTCCTATGCAGAAAGATAATTTATTATTATATGACCATACATCTCTTTCTCTCACACACACACCCCCAAAAAAAAAACCTCTGCAAGCAATCACAGGTGTTCTGTCATTTCAAAGTGCACTTAAGACTGAAGTTTATGGCATAATTTCAAAATGTTAAAAAGTTATTCCATTCAAAAAATGAATTCTGAAAATGGTTCTGAAAATAAGCCAGTAGTTTTAAGCACTAATACCAACCAATAGAGAAACACAATAAATGGGTTACAGAAGGATGAAAAATATATATTTGTTTCTTTAGAAAGCTCTAGGTTCTTTAGAATATCAAATACTACTAAGTAATAACATACAGGTTTTCCTATTGTTCTATTTTACATGCAGATTTTACATGCACCTTTACATGCAAATGCTGTCCACAGCAAAACACCTTTGCTATTTTTCAGCATTACTTATATAATTATAAAATGTTAGATTAGTAACCAGACAAACCTGGTTTGACTAGCAGGCAAAATGAAATCACATTGTCATGTACCAATCTTAGAAAACGATGTAGTTTTGAAAGATGCCACCTCACATTTTGTATAAAAAAGTCAAACTTGAACCTATTTATGGGAGAGTGAGTAGTTAGACTCTTTCTAATTTGTCATATTTCCCTGATAGTTTTAGAGTTAAATTTGTAAAATAGTCACCCACGTAATAAGGGATTTCAGCAGAATGTAGGCTCTTCAGTCTGGAGAATTCTTTACTTCTAGTGGCTTGTGGTATTGTGTTGGGTTTTGGTTTTGGTTTTTGGATTTGTGTTTTTTTCTCATTTCACCATTTTTCCAGGGTGCAGATTGTAGTTATGTGCCTGCCTAAAACTCAACAGGTCTATACCTTACTTAAGCCTTACTTTCCTTGAACTAGAATTTAATTAAAATTTTGTATTAGTCTAGGAACTCATAATACATGTGAATATGTGAATATGAACATGTGAATATGTTAAGTATTGTCACAGCACACATAAAATTCATTCAGTATCATTTTCCAGGCAAAATTCAGAAGCTGTCATTCATAGTCTCTTAGCGAAGTCTACAGTCAGTGGGCCATGGGAAGACAGAGCACGCAAGATTCACGCCAGTCATGTTTAGTAGTTCAGGCAAAATGTAAGTCCCATTTCCAGGAATCCCAAATGCACTTAGGTGGAAGAAGATGCTCAGGTCAGCCAGCAGTATGAGTTCCCTCTGGCATGAAAGCCACATGCTTGTTTTTCAAAAACCCCATATATATACACACTATCTCTGCAAGTCAGTTAAGCAGGTCATCACTCCTTTGACTGAGGTCCCTTTATTCTGTATAGTTTGCACTCCAGTCAGCTAAATTCTTTAGACTGTGTCTGAACTGTACAGCAAGTCTGGAATCCAGCATACTTTTAACTCTAGTCCTCCAGGCATGCAGAATGGTCACAGAATGGTGGGGCTTCCATGCATGCAGAAACCAGAGTGCATAGAAAGTGGATGACTTGGTGACTTGGGCCTTGTCTTGGTACAGACTCAAAATACAAACAGGCTCCAGTCACTTCTCAACCTGGGACATGAGGACTGGAAAGCATTCGTGCTTTCCATGATATAGACAAAGTTGTGGTATAATTATGTAAAATATTCCAACCAGTGAGGGAACTGATAATCTGAAGGGCTTAACATTTTGCTTTGGCAACTATATAATCTTTTATGCACCCTAAATTAATACAGTGAAGGACAAAATTACCTGGAGCCTTTTCTCACAAACTCAAATGATCAAAAGGTGTCATACAAAATATATGAAAGAGGAATGCAAAAGACCTGAAGAAAAAATAAAAAGGATAGTGATTTTGGTAATAAATATTTGAAATCGAATGCTAGATACACACCAATCTTTTGGAGTAAGGGAGCTCTGCAGAAGAAACTTCTAAAATGCAAAATGAAACTTTAGAGAAATGAATAAATATATGAAAACAAACTACCTTAAAAATGGGTTAGTAGTATTTCGTTTATTGTGCAAAGGACATCTTTCAGGCTCTATAATTAAGTATATAAACTATTGGGTTTTCTAAAGGAGTGAAAGATAAAAAAAACAAAATCAGCTTTAGCCTGACTTAATAATTCATTATTGGTTTCTCAACTTCACCATGTCAGTGGCAAAAGCATCCAGATTTACCAGGACTGGAATTTGGATCTTAAAAGCATAAGGCACTGAACTATCTGGTAATTAGCAAGCATTACAGCAGGCAGAATTCCAGCTTCTGAATTCGCTCAGGACTATGCTGGCACAGCCACTAGAGTAAGGGGAATGACCCTGTGCATTGCTGCCAACACAGCACCCTCTCTGCAAAGGCATGCCATGTCTATGCAGGATAATAAGCAGCATATCAAAACCAGTGTGGTTTTCCCTGCAACACAATGAGCTAGCAGAAGCAAAACTGAATCGCTACTCTCCTGATACCTGTATTCCCTCTGCTAAGTTTTTCTAAGGAATAGAAAGCTAGGAATAGCCCACAATAGTGTAAATGGGGCTACTCTCCACATGTGGTAGAGATTAAGTTTAAGAGCGAATATCCAGATTTTAATAAAGTCAAGGCACTACCTTAGCTGATATTCTATTTACTGGCACAAGACATTGATGAGACAGTCTATATGTAATATGTCTCTAGAAGTACATGGAAAAATAATAACAGATTTCTTCAAAGTTATCAAAGCAATTTAGAAGCAAGAACTGGAATAAAACTTCAAAGTAAGCTGTGGTTGTTCATTGCACCTCTACTGTTCTATTTTTAGATAATAAATTTTAATCTGCATGTTAACATTTCAGTGATTTGAATTAAGCTTAATTCTACAGCATTTGAAATAGAAATGACCATCGAACATAATGAGAAATAGACAATAGAGATGATTGCTAATAACATAAGCCTTTCTCTACCATATGCTAATTAAACGGTCCATCTCTCCTGTGACTAGCAGAAATGTGCCAAACTTGTAGAATATATAGGTGGTGTAAGCTACATCTTCAGTTATACACTAAGCTGTAAAAAAAAGAAAAAAAAAAGAAAAAATCTGGAGCCTTTGATTTGAAGAAAGATTTTAAAACCACAGTTGAAAATAATTATTTTAAGTGTGAGACGTAAAACAACACAGTAAAATTAAACATACATGAACTCACTAATTTTGAACTAGTAGAACTAAGCAAAACACACACATGCAGCAAAACATAAGCAAAATCTCAAGCACCCACAATTCACTAACAATATCATAATCAACTTGCCTTTTCGCCCATTAACAGGTGGATTTTGATGTTTTTCCTCACAATCTTTATAACATTAAAAACAGACAATTATGATTAACAATTGGAACAGCTACTATGACAAAAAACGTTAACTATAGCACACGCAAATTATTTTGCAAACTATGTTAGCACAATTCCATGCACTATGCTTGGGTTATCACAAAACACATAGAGTGAACAGTACACAATACATACATCAGTGAGCTACAGAGACAGAAACATAACAAAAGCAAAAAAAATGTAAACTGTACTATAATGAAATATGGGAAAGCAAAGATCTTGTAGGACACTTCGGATGCTTAAGTGAAAACTACAATTAAAAAAAAAAATTAATCCTACTTTCCAGCTCCCAAATCTTGAAATTACTCCAGCATCCATATTTCTGAACAAATACTGAGCTCTATCACAGCAATTATTCCTTACTTTGCTTTAAGAAGAAAATATTGATCCATATTTGCTCCTCTTATATAGCAATAGGAATAGAGTCCAAAGAAGGATTTCAAAGAAACTAATTCAGGCACACTTTTAAGGGGGGATGGCATTTTTGGCATACTTATGTTTAGCTAGTAATTTTTCTTACCAGCTACTAATAAGAATGTTTCCCGCTCAGCTTGTCATTTTTTTAAGCCACCTTTCTGGAGCACTTAATTCTCTCCACATGACTGCAGTAATACCCTCAGTGCAATTATCCTTCTGTAGGCTTCATCCTATAGGCCTTGAGGATAAGGTACATATCGCACTGCCTACTTTTAGGCAGCTAAGTTCAGCATTGGTTTAGCCCTAAATATTTATAACCAGAAAAGCTTATCTGTACTGCTTTTCCATGTCTACCACTGTTATGTATTATCACAGACGATTTTTAACAGGGATAACAGAATGTAACCTATTAACAGTGCATGTAAATGCACATTTCTGCTTTTATGATTCTTCCTTTGAGAAAGAAACTTAAGAGCAGAAAACAGATGGTTGAAAAAATCTTTAGATCTCTGAATGTCTTTGAACCTATATGGTGTGTGTTTTCTGAAATTAGAAGGTAAAGTTGTATATTTTAATCAGATAGTATTTGAGTTGAAAAAAAGATTTGCATCTGTTTGATTTTATCATCTACTATTTCTCATAACTTTCTTTTTCTACGAACTGAACTGTCTTTCAAGCAGGATGAGAGACATTATACAAAATACTCAAAATATGTCCATATAATGCAGTTTCCTACTATTTTTGTTCAGCATTGTCAGTCTGCCTACACAAAGTAGGGAAAAAAGTGTCATGATACAATACTTTACTTTCCTACTTGTAAAAAGCATCAATGTAAAGTAGAGGGTAACACATCTAAAGGGTGTCCACCCAGATCTGCTAAGGCTGTAACTTGATCATAGTGAGAGAGTACTTTCATAAAAAGGGATTGAAAAAAAGTGAAAAAGTGACTTTTTTGCAGGTTTAACTATTTTAAGCATTCAGAAACTGGTAAATAAACTATGCTATATTGAATTTGTCTTGTTCTCACATAGAATGATATAATTGTCTGGATTTTGACTTCTAATATATTTATAGGCTGGCTGGTAAAGCTTCCCTACATGCTCAGAGGGAGATGTTTCTGAAGGAGATAGGCACTTGTGGTCAGACAGACCTGCCTCAACCTCCGATTCCTGAACTCCAGTGAGCTTGTTTTCTTCATCTCCTGATGCATTTGTTTAAGCAAGATACGACAGGGAAATAAAAGCAAGACAAAAACATGCATGCTTTGTTACAAGCTGTTCAGATAAAAGATAAACATCAAGCAAAAGACATTCACAATGGCATACAAACCATCAGTCTGTAGCATAGACTATTTTTTGAGTGAATCAAAGATTAAATAAATCCTTGTGTTATTTTTCATTAATATCTCTGGTTTACTCCAATGAGATCCTTCTAGCAAGTAATGATGGTCAAATGCAGCTCTTAATATCACTTGTTGACTATTTGTTATTAAATTATTGAAGCACCGGAAAGCAGATAGTAAGTACCACAGCAGAGAAAGTAGACATACATTAGTAGATAATTGGTTTAAAAGCATCTTCTGCTTGGTTTTACTTTAGTTTTTCTCTATTCTTGTAGACCATATTTAAAATCATGTATAAATCGCAAAGAAGTGGGCATACTCAGTACCTTAATAAGAGCAGAAGAAACAATGCAAATGTTTTTTCCAGCTTGGAAAAAAAAATACTCAATTTGCTGGATAATATGATTTTTATCTGGATTTCAGAGTAGTTAGAATTCAGAAAGACATGTACTTTTCCATCACTAAGTACAATCGCCAAGAGCATACATAAATATTAGAGAACA
>JANHGB010054893.1:14297-51363 GCA_026283785.1 Coracopsis vasa
TATTATATAAATATATATAAATATATAAATAAATATATATAAATATATATTTATTATATAAATATATAATAATTATATAGAAGAGTGTTGAGCTTAATAACTGGTGTATCATATGCCTGCTTTAACTTAAATGTCAGTTATTCATTAACCACTGTTTTGAGGTGATGCAACATATAGAGTTTTCCAAGGTTCAGATTGTGATTACTGATTTTTTTTTATGTTCTCTGTTCCCAGAATTTTATCCAGTTCTCTCATTACTTGTATAAATTTATGTGCAACTAAATAGGTCACTGAATTATCTGACCTCAGGTTTAGCTAAGTTGTAATAATAATAACCTAATTGTTCTAACAGGTTATTGTTGATAAGGAGAGAGAGATTTAAGACTATAATCAAAGCTATAATCAAAGCCATGGAAACTAATCTCTACATAGGTTTCTGCTCTATAATTCTGTGATAAAATCATGACATTTAAATTCCAACTGAAATGACATTGAAAACTCCAATTACAGTATTTCTCAGGGACATCATCTATATTGTCAAACTTCTTGCATAGAAAAGAATGCATAGAAGGTGTGCCAAAGAATTGAAAAACATGATTCCACTAGAACTGAACTAAAATGATTTTGTCATGTTGGTATCCTGAAACATAAACAACAGCTCTTTTGAGTACAGCTGTATGGCTGTACTTATTTTTCTTTATGCTTTTTGTAGTCTCAGACTTAGACTGTAAGACCTTCAACTGGCATAAAGAACAAGGTGTTTAATTCCTCATTTTACCAATCCAAGAAAAAAAATCATGAATCCTTATTCCTCTTGAAAGTTCGGAACCTTTCAAGTAAGCACCCTAAGCCCTGTGTTAACAGGTAACATTTGTTCAAGATTTTCTATGGAAATTGTACCAATACAACTAAAATATTTTAATATTCTTCGGGGGCTGAGGGACCTGCCACCTCTCAGGAGAGTGAATAAAGCATCCATAAGTAAAACTCCAAGGTATATTTTGTAAATTCGTAGTTGAAATCAAAAACCCAAGGTAGATTCATGCATTATCCTAAGGCAGCATTGTTACTGATGCCAAGCGACTCTCTTTCCTGTCAGGCACACATAATGTAAGTTACCCCATGCAAGCAAGTACACACGTACCATGGAAATATTCACACAAAAATGAGGTAGGTGAAAAGACATGTGCCTTCCTTTTTTAAATTGCTGTGTTTGACAACTGATGATAAAGTCATCAAGTTCCTAGCCAAGTTGAAGGTAGTCCAAGTTCCTATCCTTTATTATATACATGTGATCAATCACATCTTACGGAAAAAACTCAGAAAACAAAACCAAACTTATATGCCATATATTTTTTAAAACATATGAAAACACAGCTGATAGAGTATGACAGAATTATGACAGGTTCTCTGTAATTGCATTGTAATAGTCTGTCTCCCTTCAAACTCTGATAGGGCACTGGAAAACACACAATAAAATTCCTTCTTATATTGCAAAATTAAGTCTCATTTAACAGTCAAATTATGTTCTGAATGAGACATAGCCCCTTAAAATAAGCAGCCTGTCTTTCTGTTTGTCAACGGTATCTGTGTTTTCCTAACCATCAGAGTGTCTCAGTACTTTGCACTCTATACTGCGTGAGTTCCAACAACAATACAATTGACAGTATAGATAGTTTCTTTTTACAGTTTTAAAATTATATCTGAGAGATATAAATACTGGAGTTATGGCTGATAGCTATCTCTGATTAAACCTAATCAACTACCTCTGTTAATTCCATTCACAGATAATTTTATCCTGGAATTAGATCACCCACACTGATGTTAAGAAGGGACAGTTAATCAGCATTAATGTCAGCTTTAACAGCATCTGAAACAACTTTCCCAAGACACAAGATTATTATGAGATCACGTATTTAAAGCCTGTACCATAGAGCATAAACAGAAGGGCAGATCCTCACTGAGCTCTACTGCTTGCTAAATTTCTGAGCACTTCACTTTTATCATTAAAGTTTTCATTAAATTTCTTTGGCCTGACATAATTTTCTAGTTTCTATGGTTGGGTATATGCTTGGGGATTGGTTTTGTTGGTTTTTTTTTTTTCCCTGCTTTGTTTTGTTTTTTGTATGGATAAAGAAAGAAGGTCCACGTTCATTTTTAAGAGGAAAAGGAAAAAATCTGTATCAGGAAAAATTCTCTGCCTGATTAGCAATTAACAACAAACCTAAAAGACTAATACTGAATACATTCAAGAGCACTTTATGGTGTTCCATTTTAATTAGCAGCAAGCAGTCAGTGTGTGTATCCTTCCACCAAAGCAAGTAAGAACAAACGAATATATCCACATATAAATGAAAAAATCTTGTTAACCTATAAGAACTATAAATATTCTAGTATTCACTTATCATCTATAGCACTAATAATACAGAACACTTAAGAGTACATAACCATTTCACTGCTAAAACCAAGTTGTTTTTCTACAAATGTTCATTAGAAACAAGGTATCTCTATCTCTAGCATAATTTAAAAATATACAAGCAAAATCTCAGCTTTTTTTGTCTTTTAATTTTGACCCTAATCTGAAAAGCAGTTACTCAGACCGTTTTTCTCCTGTAGATTCCTCCCCTTCCAGTTCGAGTCATATCGCCTTAAGGACACTGTATTCCATGTTACACCAAGAACTGTACTATAATAAAAAAATCTTCACAACTGCAAATTATTCCATTATTTTTACTTACATTTCTATTACGTTCTAAGAAATGGTATGCAGTTTCAAAATACAGATTATTCAAATGAACACAGACTAAATGAGACTACTGCAGGAGTGGCAAACATAGAACTTTTTCTCTTCCACAAAACTGACACTACCAATTCCTTTTTGTGTATAATATATTTTCTACTAACACTTTTCTTCAGTATGATTCTAACTTAATCTGGTCAACACCAAAATCATTAATTTCAAAATAAACATACATGTCAATAATGACATACAAAACATGCATACATGTGCATGTGTCCATACAATATAAAATCCCCTCTCATCTGAGTCAAGTATGTGCTTCTGTGAATACAGAAAGGACTACTCTGTGACAGTGACATCTTCTGGTATGGACATATATCCTTCCCAATAACAGACAACTGTTCCAATTATCACCAACCAACAACTGTTTTAATTATCATCAGTGCATAACTCATAAAAATCTATTCAAATGTCTATAATGTTTTCAGGTTTATTTGCTGCTTTATTTGTTAATTACTAACACAAACACCTTTAATATAGTACATGATTTTGATTCTGGTACTTCAACTGCCTAAAAATATTTTTTTGTAAAATTCAATTCTCCACAGTAAAAACCTGCTATTAGTCATAATTATGTTCTGTCACTGACAGAAGTTAGGTAATCTGCTATTCTTTTAAAATGTTATTCCTTCTAAAGAAAATTATTATCCCCCTTAAACAGAAGGATTAGAAAATCCAAAGGAAGTACAGAAAGAGCCTTAAAGTAGAATTATATTGTTAGTAGACTATGATCTCTTAATTTATGACAGAAAATTATATAGAAAACTGTATGAAAGCAATATCTGAGGATTATGGGTTTTATCTACAGTGTTTACCACCTTTATATGTGTAAAATTCAACATGAAATGGTTTAGTTACTGTATCTCGAGTCCCTGATAATGCTTTGATTGTATACTAAAACAATATCTGTGGATTTGGCAACTTTTTATAACCCAGATCTTCCAAAACACTACTTTAGACACAGGTACAGGAAGATATTACTCAGACTTCAAGTAAAAGAAAATAGAGAACCTCAAGTCCCAGCAGTACTTACCAGAGGAAACAATTCTAGCACTCCTACAAAAAATAATTATTTTATTGTATTTATTATATTTCTCTCTGTAGAACCTATGATGTAAATAAGACTGCTACCTTCTCTAATCAAACACGGTAAAAATATGCAGTACTTCACAACTGCTGCCCTAAACAGTTCACAGTCTAAATAGAAATACTATGCAAAGAGCATGGAAAAATGGTAAAACATGAAAGCATATACAGCAAGGACAGCAAACATTATGTGATTAGATATGATTATTTCCTGGCATATCTAGACTGTATCTCATATAAGCATTTCACAACACATAAGACCACAAAAAAATTAATATACGAGGATGATAATCTGTGAAAGAGATTTCGTGAAGTTTTGCTTCCAAAATAGAAATAAACACTTTAAATATGTAAATATTAAATTAAAAAGTCTGATGAGAGAGACGGATAAAGTAATACTACATACAGACCCTCACTGGTATAACCAAGGACTGCAATTGATATCTTGAGACTTGCTATTAGGCAAATTAAATTGTTTTAATGGTATAAAATAAGGGGATTTAATTTTAAGCAGAAGTATTATATATTTTTGAAAGACTGTGTTGATTCAATTTATTCTTGCTCCTATATTATTTGAAAAATTACCTAGTAATTCAGCAACTGTATAACATTATATTCGCAATAAAAAGGTGATCTGATTAAATGCATGGATAACATTAAACATATCAAATATACACAAAGGCTTAAATTACAGTATGTGCCTAAAGTGCTAATCCTGAAAAGGTACATACATATGTAGGTTAACTGAAATACTCTCATTTGCTGCAGTGTAAATCCTTGGTATTTAAAAATGGGCATATGTCTAGGTACTTTTCCAATGATGATTACATTTAGATAGTGTTATTTATACTGTCTTTTTTTTTTTTCATGTAGAATCCTGTACAATTTATAAGTCACAGGTCTGAATATAAAGAAAAAAAAAGACTAAATAATTGTGATAATAATTCCAACTATGTCTGTGCACTACAGTAACATCAATTGCAGTTGGGTTTATTTTTCCCTATATAGCCTCTCAAAAAGGCTTTCAGGTGAAAAACAAACCCTCCTTTATGTACAGACCTTCATAAGATTCTATTTCCTTGTCTCCATTGTCTAGGGAAAGTAACAAAAACAGAACAACAAACAAACAAACAAACAAAAAAAAGGGGAACCAAAGCACAAGGGTTAAAAACAACAGAAGTTTTATAAAAGATACAATATACATGTTAAGAAGGATTAAAAAAAAAAGGAGTGTATATGGCCATTTAGACTGATTTTGCACAGCACATGAAGTTATCAGGGTGAAAATGTATATGCTACCAAAAATATATTTGTATACCTCTGTTTCTAGACATTTTGGAAAATGTCTCCATTGGCTAGTGCTTTTATAAGACATTAAAGATAAGCACAATTATAGTACCAGTAAAACATGAACCACGAAATATCTTGCTGATCTCTTCTATTTTAAAGATTATTACATCTCTTCTTGCTCTTCCTGTTTCAAGATGCAGAGGTTTTATATTAGCAATTGTTAACACGCTCCATGTGAATCCACAAGTGATCAGCTATCTCCTAACTCCCCAAAGAGCTAGAGTTTTATCACTAAACAACATAGAAAAGATCATTTCCTGTCCCTGTTTAAGTCAGTGACAAAACACCTACTGAGTTCAAAAGGAACAGAACAATGCTAACAGTTAGTCCACCTTGGTTCGTGTGCATTGCACTACTAATTATTATTGTACTGCTAATGTTTCATTTCAGTCAAGACTACTGTAGATATTCAAACACGATAGAAGAAAATAGAGTACAAAATACTACTTTCAAATCCCAATTCACTACTCAAAACCTCAAGAGATTTCAGCTGTAATGCCCCCCCAAAAAATATAATAAAAGTCATCAACCTTCATGAAAAATTTTGCAATGTCATTAAGGAGAAAAATATACACTTACTTCTCTCCAACGTCCCCTTTGGTGGGAGCTGTGGTAATTGCCTGCCCCTTCGCCCTACTACTGGAGTACTTGATGGGCTTGTCTGAACAGACCCAGTTCGAGGATGTGACCTATGAGACACATTACAAAACAAACCATAGCCATTAAAAGACAAATTCATCCTTAAATACCATCAAGAATTGATAACATAAGTAGGCTTTAGATCACTTGGGACCCTTGAAGTCCCATAGTGAAACTACTATCTCTTTTCAGAAACAGACCTGATTAAAAAGAGCCATCTATCCATGAAAAAGAAGAAAAGGAAGCCAAACTAAGGCTGAACATTCACAAGATGTTTGTCTGCATAGTCAAGCCAGAAAATGCATTGTGTGTATATTCATGTGCACATGGATATAATATCCACATACACATAAAATTATCCATAAGTTAAATTCCACTATCTTTACTCAGCTTGTATTTGGTTAAATTACCATTGAGTGGCACGAAATTACAGGGATTTGTCTAAACAAAGTAATAAACAGAAAATACACTCATAGTTGACTCTAATTGTCACTGGGGATTTGATGTTACTAACTCTAGTTTTCAGAAAATAAAAGAATGTATTCTGCAGTACTAAAATAAGGAGAGGCTTTACTGAACATCAACTAGACCAAAATGTACTGATCTTTTTATTATATTATGTTTATTTAAGCTAAGAGTAAAGTATAGAAATCCTCAAAATGTCAATCAGTAAAGTATAGCACTCAAACAGGAACAATACAGACTATGGCACAGTAAAATGTAATCAGAAAAAATGGTGGTTAAAATGGTAGTTGATAGACAAAGTTAGTACAGTCCATTTAAAGAAACTAAAAAAAAAAAGTTTCATTTGATGTTGTGATGGTTGTTCCATAAGCAATGTCTGATGAACACAAACAATTTCTCATTCTGTAAGAGAAGTGTATGATAGTTATGAGGTGCTTTATGTGGGAAACCATCCAGGACTCCTGACAAATGAGAAATCACAAACAAATGTAGTTAAATACTGTTAGCAAACAATTCGTAATGGCAGCCACACCATTATATCCAGAGTAGAATATAAATAGTGTGTTGGCACTGAAATAGTATCTATTGCTACTAGTGATCAGCTAAAAATGAGGTGATACCAATTAGCTACTGGGAAAATAAAATGGTGAGCTGGTAGGGCAAAAGGGGATTAGTCTGATTGATTTGTCTGTTTCACCTCGGTAAGGCAGGTGAAGGAGGGGCAGATCTTCCAGTCATTAATGAAGGCATCGACCTGATGAGGTTTGAGTCAGGACGCTCTGTGGATCGGGAGCGGGAGTTGGTCCGCTCTAGCATAGGACGTTGCTCTGTTGATCTGGATCTTTGATATGGCTGTCTATCTGCTGCTTCACAATTCCTGTAATGTTAGTCAAAAAGCAGCTCAGTTGACCTTTGACTTTTCTATTAATTATAAAATATGCTGCATGATACTGGTTTGAAGCAAATACTTTTGTCATGTACATTTTTATTGGGTAAAATTTCTGAGTTCGCTTCTTGATAACATTCAGTTTTTCATACATGTATGATTTGGCTTGCTCTGTACTCTTGATAAATGGGCTGAAATGTTTCCAATGTCTCAGTAATGACTATCCATGCAATAGTCTGTATCCTGAGAACTTCTGGGTAAAAATATTGTTATTTTAGAATCATAGAATAGTTAAAGTTGGAAAGGACCTTAAGATCATCTAGTTCCAACCGCCCTGCCATGGGCAGGGACACCACATGCTTTTTCTAATTAATACATCAACATTGGAGGAAAATACCAGCTGACAATATTAAGTAAATCTCACTAAAGCTAAGGACTCATTTAATTGTGCAGTTTAATTGAGCATTTTTGCTCAAATTACTAGATTTTTACAGACTGTATTATCTTTAGAGGTAGTACTTCTGTTTATAGGACAGTCCACATTCCAAATGTTATAATTACCATGTAGCACTGTTAACTATCATCACACTCAGCATGTCTGTCAAAATATAGGCTAGAGTATACTGATGGATTCATAGGCATGCTTGGACTGTAGTCAAATTAAAATATACAGCATCATTAATACTTGCAGAGGTTCTACCAACTAGACAAAGTTTGGTTTGTAATAAAAAAAAAATTAAATTCTTCTAATCCACAGCCTAATGAATTTTGCCATTAAAAATAACCATTAGAGATGCAACAGGGAAAAGCTAGGCTGAATATAAGAGAATTGCTTGACCAAGCAGTCAAGTCTTTTACTATCTTAGGCAATTAATCATGCCATTACTTTCAGAAATTAATCAAGCCCCACTTTTTTTCACACTGTAATTGGGCTGCTTTCAAGGAGTAATATTTGCTAGCAATATCCTAAAATACATAGAATCAAGGTAATTGTAAAAGTAAAATCCACACCCTGATGAAGCTACTTATTAAATTCCTATTCCTCCCACCTCTCCTTGAGTAACTGAACAGCTATAGAATACAAATGGGGAACATGTACCCTTCAGGACTTTTCCTTGAGTGAAGTCATGCATTTTACAATGAAGCCAGTTAATACAAAGAGTGACTGGATGGTGATTAAGTGTAACAAGAAGCCAAATTTTAATTAGCATCAAAAAAGAGAGAGACATACCACAGTCTCACTATGAAGAGTCTTATTTTATTAATAGCATTTTATTTCTAAAAAATGTCTTGTGACAGAGTATAGTTGTCTCCAGGGTGGCTAACTTTGCGGTTGATAAAAATTCATTAAAACGAATGTTTCTTCAGGCTTTCCATGAGGTCTTAATTGGACTCCTAGAGCATATGAAGGAATTACCACAGACAGGTTCAGAATAATACCATTCACGATGAACCTACATCTATAAGCTCCTAACAAGCAAACACATCACAGTGAGACACATAATGGTAATTATAAGCTAAGGCACTAAAGATTGGAGGAAAAATACAATGAGCCTGGCACAAAACCACAACAGAATTACCTCGCTTCTTCTTCTATCAGATCTGTTTCTGAATGGGAAGCGTCATCAGCAAAAACATCCACTGTCTCGCTTCTTTTACATTGTGGATAGACAAAAAACAAAACCTTAGCTTTGATATGAATGTTGTTTAGTTTAGGTAACTGTTCAAGAGAGGTTTCAGCACTATAGAGTGTGAGAAAGGTGTCAGCCATCTGCATGGTGGTTAAAAAATGACCACAGTAATAAATTCTTAGACTATGGGAATAAATTCCAAGAAAAAAATATTCCTAAATTCAATAAAATTACAAACAGAACACGACTGAGGTCCAGACAACCCACCCCTACCCTGTTTACAAACATATTTAAGAAAATTATTGAGCCCACAAAGACCTTCTTTGGGTCTGTCGCACACAAAAAGCTAGAAAAACCCTTTTACTGCCAGTGAGTGTGGGACTGCTGGAGCACACAGCAGCAAGGACTGGGCAATATGGTGAGATATGTAATTCCATTTTCTATTTCTCTCTCCAACAGCCAGTAGGACATAGAAAGGATCAGGTGAGTAGCAACACATGGTTCTTACAAACACTTCACAAGAAGTTAAGCCTCTTTCACTTGTCACTCCTAAGGCCTCATTCACTTCAGTTGTAGTATCAGATGTATTTCTTAGGATGTTAGGGATCTGACCCATTGCCTGTATTAAAAGGCAGGGAGACTTTTCTGACACTAGGATCAATACTAATGGCTTGGTGGTCAGGTTTTGTATTCTGCAGAGCATCACGGAGCCACTATATCTAACCAGTATATTAACAGATAAAGGCCTCAGAAATTTCATATTCAATGGGTAATATAAATCATTTGCCACAATCTGCAGCTGGCATTTACTCCAAGTGGAAAAACAACAAGGAGTTCCCAGAAGTGAAGGAGAACATAGATTTTGGAAGTGAACCCTTTGCTTTTAATGTAGCTTTAGCACCACTGTTGTTTTGTAGACTGAAGGATTTGAAGACTGAGTTGAACCCTGAGGTGAAAATGAGTTGTTACCCTGGGTTACAGGCTACATGATGCAAACCTTTCCATACCCAGAGCAGCAAATGGAGAGCTACATCAGCATAGTGACAATCTTCCACTTGAAAACTTCACTGTGTGGCTCTTGATCATACACATAGAAAGTACAATTCACATACAGCTTTATTGTCTGTTCTTTGTCCTCACTTTTTTTTTTTCCCTTTTAACAGTAAACACACGTGCTATTGAACCAGGCCTTTAGAAATGAACTGTCTCTTTTATAGAGAAAATAACACTCCAATAACTTGCTTGGGCAGGGAAGCTCTTAATCTAGCACAGTATACAACTATGCATTAGTACTACAATCCAGACATGAATGGGGCAGTTTTCAAAAGACCTTAGTGAATTTAAAAATAGAAGTTCATAACTTTTTAGATTACATCTTTGAGGGCTTATGCTCCCAAGTTATCTAGAGGAAAATTTCTTCTTTTCTCACTATAATTCATATGTTTTACTGATTTTTAACTGGAAATAGTCTAAGTTAAAGTATTCAATATTCATATGATATTTTAAAGCTGTTTATCTTTGCTAAAAGAAATTCATTATAAAAATGCAGTTAACGAAACGTCAAATAGTGACCTCATTCATTTAGTATTGCCTACAGTAGCATCCTTCTACCTTTGCTATGGGAAGCATGCCTGGAGGGTGGCCTATTCCCCCGTCAAAGTCTACAAGACTTGTGAGCATAATTCTCCCCTACACTGAGGAAAGAGTACAGCAGTGTTTGCTTCTTAACCAAGCATACCTATCACACTGAAACAGTCTTAATTCTCTTTAAGCCACCATGCACAAAGCTCTGTGAGTATTCACAATCTAATTTTATATACCAAACCCATCAAAAATTAGATTCCCATGGTATTTAGATAGCACTGTAAACTCTAGTAACTACAGTATCTAAGCAAAGGTGCTACTATATTTTGTTTTAACTACTGATTTGTCTGCATTGTTCCATATCCATATTCTGGAAATTTCAAAAGCTAACTCTTTTCCCAATGCAGAAAATAACCATTTCTAATTTTTAATTTTTCAGATTTGTTACTTTTCTTAAAAAAGGAGAATTTTCTTAAAAAGGAGAATTTTCAACAAAGTAATACATTAAATTATCTAAACTTATGCATAGACAAAGCCCTTGAAAATATGAACATCTTTCAAGAGTAAGCAATCGTAACAGCTTACAACACAAATAAAGTTATTTTTTCCCAATATAACAGAAACCAGTTTATTTGAAAGCCCAAGTTAAATTATTTTACTGTGTACAAGCCTAAAAAAACAAGGTATGAGACCATGCCAATCACAATTTTAGTACTAGGTTGTTCTTGTAACAAAAAACTGAAGAAATAAAAATAGAATTGCTGTAGGATTATAGTCCACTACAATTCAGCTCCTAGTACATCTTTTTTCATCTAGAAACACTGAGCACAAAACAAGTAAAATACAGCTATACATTTTCTAATTATCATGATTTCAAACTCCAGCTAATATACAGTGGTAATACCTGTCAGTGTCTGTGGATGGCTGCTGGATTTCAATCCTTGGACATGTTATTCTTCTACTAGCTATAGGAACTTTGCTGTTCAGTCACAGACACAAGATCCTCTGTTAGCATAACATAGATAAGCATGTCTACAAACAACTGAGATTTCTAGCAGAAAGCAAACTTAAATTTGAGTCATAAATATTGCAATGGAAAATGGGAAAATGGGAAGGAGCAGTATACTGCAAAATATCTAGATAAACTGGTGACTGAGTGACATCAAATCACTCATCTATACCTACAAAGAAACTTAATATAAAATTATGCGCTGCTACAGTTTTTAAAATGAAGGAACTTAATGCTTTTAGTCACTCTTGCAAAATAAACAGGAAACAAAGCAAGATATATATCTATATACATACTTGCACACACTCATACTATCTATTTACATGTACATTACACAGTGGTGTATGGGATAACTACAGGTATATCTACATGGCAGTCACAGGCATGACTAAACTGTACCATGCCAGTATCTGAACTACTTTTCTATTTCCTGACTCAGCTAAAAAGCCAAAGCAGAGAACACATCTGCAATCCCAGGCATACTATGCTCCACACACCTATGTGCAGACTGCTACAGTGGCAGAAACTCAGCTGCTTACTGCTTGCTTAGGTATCTATACATGGCTTTACAGGCACTTTGGTGATTCTGTTGTAGACATATCTTACCATGCTAACACATGACTACATAGTAAAATTATAAAAATGTTTAAAGAAAGCACATATAGCTATACCTATGGATATTTACCCTCCAAAATATTTCATCATCGATAGACTTAATGAGGAATAGCAAAGCCCTACTTTAAGTTAGGAGTTACACCTGACAGTTCTTTCAAGGTTTTTTCCAACTCAAATTAGTTAATGATTCTACGGATGCAGTCAGGGATTTATGGTAGCTATTACAATAAAATATCCATAAAACTGAGTAGTGTCAATCCTGGAACAATTAAGACTGGAACTACGTGATGAAATATTTCATATCTCTTTACCTATTAAATCAGACACAATTAATTTTGTGTATTTTTGAAGAACAGAAAAGCAACTTGTACATTTGAAAGGAAAATAGTAAAATTATGTAAGCAATTTCTTCTTCATAGAAGATCTCAATATCAAACAAAAAGAAGCGGTGAATGGTTTTGAGAAAGAGGCTTCTTAACTTCCAGTTAACACTATTTGTAACTGCATTCAAATGAAAGCAAAAATAACAAATTAGATAATAATAATTATTATTATTGTTTATTATTAATAATAGCTTTTATAATTACTTATAATAATGACTATTATTAATAACTATTATTGGTTATTATTATCTCATTTTGTTGTGTTTGCTTTCATTTGAATTATTATTATTATTATTTAACTTAAATAGTTAAATATAACTAGTTTAAAAATCAATTTCCAGCATTTTATTCATAGGTGATGTCTCAAAAAATGAACCTTGCAGACTATTATTTCCTTATACAGAAGTGAACCAGTGAATTCAAGCAATAAAAATGTTGCCTTACATCTTACTAATTTATTTAGTTTGGACTAACTTTACCATATTAACATTTATTCATATTTTTATTCTGTGCCTACAGTATGAAATACTTGGAGGTATTCAACACTAATTGAAGAGTCTGAGAGACACAGACAGATTTTTGCTATAATGTAATATGTTAACTGTTTGTTTTTACATTATTTTTTCTGGTACTTGTAACATACATTTTCATTTATATAGCCAGTTGCCTTTTATAGAACCTTGTATATTGACAACTACTTCCAGCTTTCAGCATCTTTAACATAGACATCCAATTGACACATATTAAAGAATCACACTAGAGGAACACATCTCTATTTTCATGAGATGACTCACTGAAGATTATTATAAAACTGATTAGTATTCAAAAGCTGGGAACTCAAAATTCTCAAAGAAGAGAGCTGAAAATCCTTTCCCACTCATCCACCCCAGCTCAATTTTATAACTCAATATACTTCTGCAATTTTCTCCAAGATAATAGTCTAAATTTTAATAAAAATATTAGAAATATTCCAAAGTAGAAGTGTTTCAGCTGTACATTATAACATCATTACACATTTTTTCTCATTTCAGGACACAGTATTTCACCCACTCAGCTTGAATGTTGCATCATAATGTATGAGCAATGACAGGAACATTCAAGGGTTTTAATGAACATGTCTTTCATCACGGAAGAGTAAGTGGTGTGTAAGACAATGCATAGAGAGGCTTGAGAGAGAAGCAGTGAGAGAAGCTCATCCTTAGGGCTGGAATGTTCAAACGCAGTTCAGCAGACCACTTAGACTGTAGACTAACCAAGTGGATCAGTTGTAGGCTTAAAATTAAGCAGGTACTTCTATACACCTCTGGACAGTGTAGTACTAAATGCAAAATTTCAAAAGCACCTGGTTCTTGGTGATTTTTGTGGGATATTTTTCCTCAGCTCTTAAATCTAACTTTATTTCCACATGCACACTGTATTTAATTGGCTTCCTTTTTTCAAAAACATTTTGAAAGGCCAATAATACGGCAGACATTTAATTAGTAAATTATCACAAATAGGGCTTAATACTGCAAATATGTGTTTATCTCTCTTCTGAACTTTTGGCAACAGACCTGTAGTTCTGATCTCACTGAAGTCAAGAAGGCTTCTGCCATCTGATGAGGCCAGGATTTCAATCAGATCATTCCAAGATAGTTATGTAATACTTCATTGTCTTTTAAGCTCTTAAATTACAAATGAGCAAAACAGCCTACTGTTTCTGTTAAAGACATTCTGTAAATCCATTGATCTTAACAGAATGTGATCCATTTAAGTAGTCTTCATTCTATTCAAGTATGTACTATGCCGTATGGTCTACCTAAAGTCATACTGGCTCACAACAAATGTTCTTATCTTTTACTTCTTTTTCCATAGCTTTTTGGAGCTATATTTAAATGAGGACAGAGAATAGTAACAAAAAAAGTTCCTTTTTCAAGTTAAAAATCTTTTTTATTCCTCTGATATTTACCTATATTAGCATCTATACAGTTATAAATCTAAGACAAGTGAAGTAAATCAGAACTATTTAATGTGACTATCAAAGCAAATACAAAAGCTTTGTTTACACTAAGCACTTCTCAGCCATCTTCAAATGCTATCCGTTTTCGGTATGTTTGTGCACGTTCTCAGGAAGAACTAATGAGCATGGCTCTTGTCATAAGCACAAATTAAGTGTATACTTCAAAAACCTAAAATTGAAGAGGCAGCAAACAGTGGCATGCTGGTTCAAAGAACTAGGAAAGAAGTATGGTCTGAGAAAGTCTCTGTGGCTGCAATATTGAGCCAAAAGACCCTTACAAACCTCTCCTCTATAAAGACAAGAGAAACTTGCATCAAAATATTAAGGATTAATTCTGGGGTTTTACCATATTTTTTTTTTAGTTTCAGAATGACAAAGTCACTTATGTTCTCCTTCAGTCTCTGAGTTCCTTAAACAGAATTCCTGTTTTAGTCAATATATACAGAACAAATATGAATTACAATTCTATTTAAATAGTCTTAGGACTGCAGGTGAACTATGATTAATCCTTTTCATATATAAATCTTCTGTTTTCAATATATGGTATCATTTTATATGGTTTGTTATATTCAACTGAGTATAGTCTATAGCCTTCAGTGACTTGTTTTAGGTACATAACTATTTCTCCAGAGAGACACATTGACTTTTATCAACACAAAAGAATAAATAGGAACACAAAATTCAAAGTATGGTCAGTAATTAATTTAGTAAAAAGTAATTAATTCAATATTTAAGCAGAATTTACATGCTATTAACTATTTGCACACAATTATTTGAGACACCAACGCATAGTGTTACTTTGTACAATTTCACAACATTGAAATACAGTGTTGTAACTTCTCAAGGAAAAGTTCCCGGTAACTCTGTGGGAGCTTCACTTAAGAACTTCAGGATTTAATAGCCCTTTGGACTCACACCATATGTTTGTTTGTTTGTTTAAGCCAAAACATTCTACAGGCATAGTCCAGTTTCTACTTACAAGATGGGGAAAGGCAGAAAGAAGCAAGCTCTGTGCACATTCACAAAGAAAGTAAGTAAAGATAAAGAAGAAAAATGTTGCAAGAGCAAAAAGAAAATGAGTGGGAGGCAGTGAAGTCAAAGATCTAATAGCAAGTTCTAAACCTGTGTGCTCCCTTGATCAGGAGCCAACTGCAGCTGGGAAGAACTGAAGACTGTAAGGCACACAGCGCTTTGCATCAATCGCACAGGAAGATAGGTTAGACAGTTAGAACTCGGATTATTTTTGAAAGTAAAAAGTATTACATCTCACAGACACATTCCCAACACTGTGAATGTAGGCAGGTATTATCAATCAAAAGCCCTTTTTCATTAAACGGCCCTGAACAGTGAGAACATGCTTCAAAAATAGCTCAAACATAATTAATGTTCTTTTTCTGTTTGTAACTGAATAAAACAGCTTAATCTTAAAAAAAGACTAGCACATAAATGTGCCTTAGTCCTGAGACAAGACAGAAAGATATAAAGAAAAATATACTTATTAGGAATAACTTTGGTACAATTATAAATGAACTCACATTATAAAGATTAGAAATATATTTTAGCTATATCTGTAAACTACACTCTTTACTTACCCATATTTTTCAGCTGACCCATTGACTACATGATCTGCCCAAGAACTTGCACCATTGTACCACCTTTACAATGCAGTTAAAATAAAGAAATGTTATAAAGAAACATATGTATTGTTAACAACACTCTAATTCATGACACAACCACTTCTCAATAAAATGTGAAAATTTCAAAATGTTTCCAAATCAATTTGTACATTTCCTATTTTTAATCCACATCTTTCTTTAATTAAAAAGCAGGAATTCTTGATGTATTTCACCCTTATTCTTTTCAGTAGTTTAGCTATGAATTTTAGTTCTGTAAAGACTAACTGATCCCTTATCTTTTCTCACACAAAAGTCTTCATGTTTTCAATGTGTATTGGGTTTGTGGAATAATTAAAAAGCAATTGTGGAGACATAACATTAACAAAATAAACATTCTATGCAGCAATAGTTTAAAACACTGATTTTAACTTCAAATACATAACTTTTTCAGATTTTGTATTTTTTATATTTGATAGAGTGGTTGGGTTTTAAAGCTATTTAAGGAGGAGAGGAAAACTCACTTCACTCAGATCAGACAATGAAAACTAAATTTTATACCTGCATTACTCTTCCAGGTATTGAACATGGGCTATCTAAACATTTTCAGCATCAATTAGCTGATCAGTTGAAGACAACATAAAAGACATGCAAAATATCTTAAGTAGAATCATTAAGAAAGGAAAACTACGGGACCAAAAAAGCTGGTTCCATTTCACAAAACACGGGATAAACTGTTTACGTGCCATTACTCCAGTATATTAAGACTATATATAAATCATCAAACGTTTGGTTAAGGAGTTTCAACTGGATACATATTTTCAGGATCTTGCTTGGGTAAAGTCTTGGAACTACAATAGTGCCACTATTCATGATTTCCACATGACAATGAGTGAGAAGCAAGGCAGTGATTTTCAGAAAATATCGAGACCATCGTTTAATCAGCTTGGATATAAATCTTCCTTTGTTTGAATGGAAATACTACCCAAAGTCTGCAGGATGAGTATTTTAACGGCTTGAATACACTTATCCAAAGTTTTTCATGAGTCTGTTCCTGGGAATCACAGCAGTACTTTTTGCATGATTCCATTTTATTCCAAACTTCTCAGACCTCAGAATCTGAGGTTTTGCAATGTGTTAACAAACTAAATAACCCCACACCTCCTGGTCATTATGTTGAGGGAAGACAGTATGGAGTGCAGTATATGTGAATGTCACTCAGCTGCTCTTGTTTCTCCTATATCAAATTGAATAGGATGGGAATGGCTTTTTTTTTTTTTTTTTTTAATCCCCCATAGTTTGTAGCCAGATCAGTTACTGGATGAAAGTTACTTTAGTAGCTGGAGAATGACAGGTATATGTTTACATACTTCCTGATCATCAGTATCCTTAAAACTGAAGCCAGGCTCTCCAGTTAGCCAGCATTTTAAGATTCTTTGGTGAAAGTACTTTATTATAATACATAATAATATATATAATATATATTTTAATTATTTATATATAATATATATTATAATATAATATAATACATAATACTTTAATACATAAGCATTGTTTTAAAAATGCAGTGCACTTTATTTTTTGTTAAATATGACTGTATTTATTCATAGCAATCAAATAAAAACAAAATTTCTTGCTATTAGAAAATAATCCCTGTCTTATCAGCTCCCATACTGGAGCAAAAATCAGACAATGACTTGAAAATGGACAGAGAAATATAAAAGATCTAGTTGTACAATGAGAGAGGAACATCAACTTGCTTCTTTTTTTTCAGATTTCCTTCTTTTTGGACTTTGCCTATCTTTTTGAAGATGAAATGCTGCGCTGTCATCAAATAACTATTTCCAGAGACATTCCAAAAGTTTTCAGATTACATGTCAGAAATTAATTCTATTGTGTTCATTGTGATACACTATATGCATATCCAAATTTAGGAAGAACAATAGTACTTTTGATCCTAGAACAGCATCACCCAAAATCAATTTGAAGGCATTCAGTTAGTCCTTTTTTAAGTCAATAGGAGCAGTAACATATCAAAACCTGAGGACCTTCTGAAGTGACTCAGGTTATTAAAAGAATGAAATTGAGAATTCTAAATTGTCCTGTAATCACCCTTAGTGACTGGAAAGTTAGCCATTAGAAATACACTGGACTTAAGTAGGAAAAAACCCTTCAGTTGTACCTAGCTCCTCTATACTGCTCTGTTTTCTTTCCACATCTTATGAATAAACAAATCCAAAGTCAATGTAATGCAGGGCTAAAAGAAAATGAAGCACTTAAAACCGTGGAGATTAGTTGTTCTGTATATAGAGAAATACTGCATAAAGTGCACTGTAAATTTAAATATCATTAGTCTAGCCCAATTAAAAATTTTAGACCACACTTCAGAAAAAATGTATTACTTAACTTTATCTATTTTTACTACATAAATTAAAATACCTTTCAGGAGTATAGGTTGTGTCGTCATAATATGAATTAGGCACTCTTCTCTCCTGCCTAGTCCTCCTGAATACAGAATAAACAGCACAGATATTTCAGACATTTTAAAGAGTGCTTTTCCCATGATGTTTTCCCTCACTCTATTATTAATATAGTGATGAATTTAGAGCACATTCATCTATAGTTCAGCAGTATATTCTGAATATTTATATATATATGTAATTTTAAACTCCTACTTTCAAATTATATTCAGAAATAATTAATGTACTAAGAACACCTGATTAAATGCACACATATTTCATAGAAGTGAAAGGTTACATCAATAGGAAAACAGTATTTGAGCAACTGAGAAATTCCAAAAATAGGATATGTTGGAAAAATTCTAACTGGCAAAACAAAGTCAGAAAACAAAATGAAAGCAAAATCTGTTTCATTAAGTGAAGCAACAAAAATTCTGTCTGAAATAAACCTCACATCCAGCCAAAATGTGCACAGCCCACTTTTTGTTGACTTCCAAACACTAACTTCAGTGGCTAAGAAAAAAAAAAAAAAAGCACATAATGTGGTGCTGTCAGTGACTAAGCTGAGCTCCAAGATAGATAAATAAGTTGTGAAAAAATTTCGTGCAGCGAGGTTTTCATCAGATTTTTATTTGGGAGTAACTCCTAAATATTTGAATTTTTAAAGCAATTGGGATAAAAACCTTGAGAACATTACTTTGCTATTGAGTCCACGTGCATGTCAGCCAATCTAAAATGGGTGACTGCCAAATTACTAACTAGCCTGCATAACTCTATAGGATTGTGAATTGGTGGATATAAATAAAAGCGTAAGTTCTACATGTCCAGCCATAATGTTTTACATATGTTCAATCTGAGAAGCTGCAGCAGTGTGAAGTGATATTAGATAATGTACCTACCATGCCAACTATCACATTAAGGAGTCAAAGAAAATTGGAGTGAGGTACTGAGCAGTAAGGTGCTCTTGAGAAAGCCCCAGGTCCAAAGGACACTAAAGTCCCTGAAGCTGCACATGTGCCTATCATCATTCTAAGGCATACGATTTCAGTGCCACCTCCATTTCTTTTGGCAGCAAAACAGTTGGACTTCTTCAAGAGGGTGGGAACTATCACAAAGACAAAAATTATGAGTGCCATAGCCTAAGAATAAACTCAGAAATTAAGGTTTTGATAACATAAATGTGACCTAGAACTAATGAATTAAAGATTACCAAAACTGATAAACCGAAACAAACTTCAGCAAAGACGAAAGAGAACCAAGCAGTCACACTACTGTTCCCCAAGCAGTGGGGAAAAAGAGAAAAAAGTCTTCAGACCACAAGAGTTAATGGGCTGGCTGTGAATGACTACAGGAAAAGTGACAAAAAGAATAACAAAGGTGGCAAGTAATTTTGACTGGTGTATCTGTATGACATATGCGCCTGCAGGATACACACACTTGTGGATTCGTGGCGACATAAGATACATAACTGTCCCAGATGACAGACTTTTCCCTGAATGCTGGACTGTGTGGAACAATGTTTATTATTTTGATGAACAGTGAAAACCGGAAAGTTATTTCCAATGCTATTTTGATGAACAGTGAAAACAGGAAAGTTTTTTCCAGTGCTCCATAAAGTGAAAGTAAAAGACAGAAAGAGAGGTGATTGTTTGACATCAACATGACTGATTAAGCAAATGGAACTACAAAGACAGGACTAACACCTTGACCAAAAAAAAATAATGTAATTTAAAGTAAGCATTAAACTGGGAAAAAGTGCGAAGATAAATAAGGAAATATTGTTCAAAAAGTAATTTTTCATATACTTCCAATACATAAAGTAAGGAAGAGGAAATTACTTAGTATTTTTCAATGGATAAGGAGGAAATGAATGGAGATTATGCTTTAAATTGTCCTTAAAAACCAAGAGAACTGCTGTCAGAATACGGAAAGACAAAAAAGATGAAAAATCAGGAAAAATTATAGTGGCTCTGAGGTACTCAGAGTACTTTGTATCTGGTAAGATGACTCAACTTCAACACTAATGTTGCCCACAGGCAGACTGGATTCAAGTGGATCAGAGAATCAGTATAAGATCCTAGGCCCAAGGAATCTCAAGGTACTGTTCTAACAGTGAGCTAGAGATGTTCCACTTTACGTTGAATTTTCTTTTCTTACCCCAGGAGGAATTAGCTTTAATATCCTTCTCTTCAATAAAGCCCTAGAAAGGATTTACTGCATCTCACTGACTGAATCACAGTTTTTTCATCTTTATGCAATACTGTCACTTTTGCACTTTATTTTCATTGATTTTACTTTATTTTTGTGAAATTAGTGTCTGTAGAAACAAAGATTAAGTTTTGCAAGTCAAGATCCTCAAAGTAAGACAATTTGATAATAGCTCCAACTTTCAGCAATATCTGAATAGTCAGATACAACCAGAAATTTGAAACAGGTTCAGATAAACTAATGCAAATATAAGTATATAACTAAGGCAAAAAACAGTATAGAAAAATTAATTATTGAAATAGCATATGCATGAGCATATGTTGTCATATAATTTCAGAAAACTAACCAAAAATCCCTCTCCTTATTAAAGTTTCAACATAAAGACTGAACTATTTACACACGTGTGCATTGGGTTTCACGTGAAACAGCATAATTTCAAACCAATTGTTTAACTGAGTTCTAAAGGTTATAATGTGTATTATACTATAGCTATGGAGAATTTCTAAACAGCAATATTTCTTCGGAAGGAATGCTTATATGATACCATAACAGTTAAAAGATTTATTTTGTTTCTTGTTAATAAGTTTTACACTTACTAAAATTATGGCTATGTTTGATCTGAATCCAGAGCAAACCTTAACAAACTTCTCAGAACTTATATCCAGAGGGCAGTCACTAAGTTAATATATCAAGAATACTTTAGCTCTTGCTATGGAAAATTTTAAATGGCTCTTCTTGTAAAACTATAGCCATATCAACCATTATATCTGCTATTTGAGATCTGAAGCCACCACTTCCTTTCTACTGGCTCATAGTTTATCTGACTGATATCATCAATTATAGCACATTATATCTATAACACATTATATCTATATCCTTATATCTATTATCCACATAACCATGTCGACTTTTTCCTGTTTTGTAATATTTCTGAAACTATCTTAATCACAGTACACCAACATGTCTTGTTACATCTCTTCAAAGCCACTGTATTTCATGTGTAAGTACTGCATGGGAATTATTACGGGCTCAAATTCTCTGTGCTATATTCCATATCTTCAGTAATAACACACAGGTTATTGCCTGTATTGCAAATGTATACAAACATATACAAGTACTCATAAATTACAGAATAAGCAGAATACAAGTATCTACAACAGAAGCTTGTACTTTTACTTTTCACACTATTTTCAATTAAGCAAAGTATGAGATTTCTAAAAGACCATTTTCCTGTGTACTTTGAAGTAGATAGGCTTTTCTTCATTATTTCAAAGAGAATAATAAGTACTATAAGCACTTTGGAAAATTCTAGCAAAAATCAGGTTTATCCATACAATCTACTTTATGAAACTGGTTTCTATAAAGCTATTCAGCTTCTCCTGGTATTTGCTCATAGCCCTGAGTAGTCATACATGCTCACAGAGTATTATAAACCATTCTCACTATATGTGCTTAGCACTTAAAATACAGATCATATTCTCAGTTTGGAAATTAAACACAGTACTGTCAAAGTGTAAGTGGCAGAGCTAACGATATGCTCCTTATCAATTATACCTCTCAAGATCATAGTAAGCACCCTCAGAATAGGTACGGCACATCTTACGGGAACGAAGTAATCTGATTGCATCTTCACAAAATAGAGGATACATTGTATGATCCTGGCTGCCAAAAAGTAAAGGGTGAACACAATGAAAAGCAACACAAAGATGAAATAAGAAGAAAACAATATGAAAAGCAAGCAATGTTAGCAACAGAACAAAAAACTGGAACAAAACTCAGCTGGAAGTTTGGGGTCTTTTACAAGACTACTTTTAAAAATTAAGGTATCTTGGCCTGCAGCTGAGCCTATGAGAAAGGTATCACACTCCAGTTTTATCTGTCACTACCTTTAACACAGCCTTATGTGTATGGCATAAGTGTATATGAAAATCACAGTATTAGCAGTTATTTGTTTGTTGATTTTAATATTTTTCTTTATTGACTTTTTAAAAGACATTAGAATGATGTAAATATAGCATCATTTTCATGGACTACCAATTATAGACTACTGGCAGCGAGAAAATGTTTAAAAAGAGAAACATATGATGAATTACCCAGTGTTTGCCTACACACTGTATGGAGAAAGCTAATGCTGATATTGACACAACACTTCTAAGTTTTCTACCACTATACAGACTAAGTGGACATGTAGGTACATCATAGAAGTACATGCATTATCCACACAGAGTCACACAGAGAAAAACATATACCTGGCATCTCTGTAATGGTGATCTGTGGACTGGGAGTACCCGGAACGAGGTAAAGTAACATAATGACTGAGTCGATGGCAGAAAGGAAAATACAAATATGAGAGAGTAAGATAGAGAAGGAATGATGCACATAACACAACAGAAGAAATACAAATCTGAAAATACAGGAGCTACAAAAAAAGCATTGTGTAGAGCACTGACATTATTAACAAAATTAGAAATCTGATACACAGTTCTAAAGATAAAATTATCTCAACGATTCACATGTACATTGTGAGAACCCAGTGGTTCCCAGTGGGACATTATGGATCAAACGGATAGCTAGAATTTGTAATTTTCTACGTTTCAGTAAGTTAGGAGGACAAAGAATAATTTCTTTGGCAGAGGTTTACCTAGTCCATCTGAAAGGCTCTCACAACAATTGGGAAATCTGTCCCTGTAGAGCTAGCTCCAGAGCTTTCCCATTTCTGAGTTTTCCTAATATTTATCCTATTGTGATAAAAGGTGAACTTAGATGAAAGCCTTGTTACTATTTAAGTAATAAAGAGTTATAACTGCAATAGGGTATGCTCAAAACAAAATGCATGCATTTCAAAATAACAAACCCAAGATATTTACATTTTGGTTCGATTTTGAAATTATATATTTTCAATATATTTATATGTGTTACAGCAGTAGATATTTTCCAATTATCAAAACCAGAAGAATATTATTTCTCTTTTAGTAAATTTAGTATATGTGCACACGGTACAGGAAAAACTTTTTTGAAAGTAGTTTTTTGTCTTCTAATTTACAAGGAATTATTAAAATGCAAAAAAGTCCTTGGTCTCAGCTCCTTTAAAGCCAGGGTATTTCAGAGGAATGTTTAACCACAAAAGTCCACATTAGAAGTGTAAACTGATTTCACAAAAAACAAGGTTAACCTCATGCTTATCCTCCACTTTAATTTATTGCATCTTAATTTGCTTATAATTAATGACTTTCTAGTAACAAAGCCTACTGTTACTAGAAAAATTTAACACAGGTTATAACATTACATACAGTTATTATCTTTGCCTCTTTTGCATATGGACAAAATGCATCATCAGCCACATGTAAATATTCCTTATAAGCATATTAAGTTAATTATATGTAGTCCAGGAGATCTTTGTACTCGCTTCTTGTCAAATGCAAAAACATAGTCACCACTCTAAAAAGCTTCTAATTTAAGCCCCTGATAATGCAATTTAAACTTTGCAGTTTGTTACTGCAAAAGAATGAGGATCTGCACACAATGAAGCAGGGCCCAATTTGACATGGCACACTGAAAATCTAAAGATGAGATCCTAAGAAGGGTTAGCAATTAAGAAAATAATGATAGAGCTACACTGCAGGCTGCAAAAAGTATTAGGGTTCTTACACTAATGCAGAGACCTGAGTACCAAAAGCAGTCTACCCATAACGGCCTGGCAGTCAGTATGCTGCCAAGTATTAAAAAATAATTCCATTATGTTCTTAAAATGTGCTTTAGAATGTATGCACACCCACCAGAAGAATAATCAAATAAAAATGTAGGAGTCTAGCCCACAGCAGTTATGATATGTGTGATGATGGCAAACAACCACATAACAGCTTATTCTCACCACTACACGGTGACATTCCCAGTCTATATCTGCATGAATATGCCCTTAAATGATTCAGATGCAACCCTGGACTTAACACCACAAATCTCTTGCAAATATTACCCTACCATTAATAAACAATTGAGTGTTTCCAGCTGGTAGATGACATTTTAATGTTAACAATTCACTTTTACTTCCCCTTTTACCTCTCCAGTGAATTTTTGACAAGTTTTCTTGACAGTATTTCAAAAATATGACATCAATAAATATAATATATTCAATCAGTTTTTAAAGAACAAAGCTTTAAACAAAACTAGGATTTGCAATGGGAATACAATGGATATTTACAAGCAGCTTAATTTACTCTCCATAAGAAGGAACACCCCAGCCTGTTCCCTTCACTTATTTGCATGAAATGAAACACCAGCAGGATTGGGTCCTAACTACTTTTCTAACAGCCACCAAACTATTTTAAATGCCTAAACTCTGAAATCACGTTTTGTCCTAATACTTCTAGAAACTCAGAGCTCCAGTGTTCTTACCATGTTCTAAGACTTTTGCTTGTGAATGTATGGCAGGCAGATGCAGTTCAGCCTTTTTTCTTTTTTTTTTCTTTTCTCTTTTTCAATTCAGGAATTCAGAATCAGAGTAAGTCAGAATCTAGATACAACTACTTATACAGTTTGATGTGTAATAACTTTTAACAAGTTTGAAATAGTCTTCCTCACCACCCAAAACTCTTGTTCTATACAGAGAAGTGAGGTAAACTTTAGCTTATACTTGAGCTGATCCTCTGGCATTACTGGCTACTCATACTTTTCCCTATTCTTTAGAGCCCATGTTATCTATGCTATTTAACTCATAATAGACAATAACTCACTATAAAATGTCCTTACAAGTGCAACATAAAAAATTAGAAGATTGTCTGAATTTACTAAGAATTAAAATCAGCTCTATACATGAATTAATGCAGTAACTTACTAGAGTCATGGCATTCATCATAAATCAAGAATATATAACCTAGCAATGCTTCTGTATTTCCATAATATCTCTAACTATATAAGAATTAAAGGGCTATTATTCATATATGTATGTGTTCAACTTTGTCCGGAAATGGTTTCTATTCAAGTACAGTAATATTTTCCATAAAATATGCATGGTTAGTGAATAAAGAAAGGAAGGGTGTATGCCATATCAGTAAGGAAGGGAGAATGATATCACCCAGGCAAAAATATGATAGTATGCACATTAGGAGGCAGCATATATTTCTGTGGTTTATGTATTTCAACAGGCAGAGCAAAAGGCTTAAATGCCAACTATCTTCTGAGCATTCAGCCAATACTATTTGTTTCTTTATTATTAAAACTTTATGTATTTAGCTTAAAATTAATTCTTTATGTTTTCAAAATATGCTAACAATATAACACCAAAACTGCCTATAACATAGCTAATTCTCACAGTCCAAAACTGAAACATACACAACTTTCATTTGGCTAATAGTCTAAACCACTTAAAATCGTAATGTAAATAAATTATAATGTAGTAAAATCATTAAGCTTTGCATTGCCTAAGTGCAAAAAAACTCCAGAAATGATCCAGATCTGAATCTAAAATAAACATGTCTTTTGAACTGCTCATGAAAATCATGATCTCATATGCACATATAGATGGGAATGCTCTGAAGACCATGGAGACATGGACAGGGTTTAGATATAGCAGATTTTCAAAAAGACAAAAGAACTCCAGGATACCTTTTTTTGGGCCAACCTTCACTTAGACTCCTAGCCTTTCACCACACATTCCTGCACATACTTGCTACATTATAGTAGATGATGGCAGAAGTATATCAAATGATAGTATGGTGAAATGAAAATATTAGTCTGCATCCAGATTTATGAAACATTACATATTTTGTTACAGATAGCATAAACAGAAAATTGGCAGCAGCAACTCATTTCACTTAAAATAATGAAGTTAGTCTGAAAGGGCAGCACTATAGGTTTTGCAATATGATCATTAATGTGCGCACAACAGAGACATTCTCCACACACATCCCTACATCAGATGTATACTGATTTCCACTATTCTGACAAAAAGATTCGACATCTAGGCAAACATGACAACTTTCCTTTTCCAAAGTGAACAGAAAATGATGACTTGACATTTTCTGATATTTCTCAACTATTTGTCAGTTTCCTTACACCTTCATAAAAATTCAATGAACCAGAAGGATAAAAAAACCCCAGAGATTAGTGATTCAGTGACCAGTTAAATTGCTTAATTGGAAGTAGTCAGTTTCCAGGAACAGCCTTGACATACCAAAACAGTCTCAGAAGCACACTTGAAAATGCACAGAGTGTCTCACTTGAACCATCCATGGCATACCTTTCTGTTCTTCATACTGTGTAAGGGTAGTTTAACATGGTCTTTACTGCTAGGGATATTTTATTCAATAGTAAAGATGAGGCATTGGAAGAGAATCTGTTCCTTTCAATTTTCATCCTCTGTGACTAGGTCCCACAATTTAGAAAACAACTGATTCTTTCGATCAATTGAAAGTGGTAGAATGGAAAAGAGGGGTGGCATATGAAATTTAGGGTAACTACTGTGGGAAGAAATTTAGCAAAATATTGGGCCTGGTATGAACTCAGGACTGCAAGATTGAGCACAGAATTGCTCGAGGGAAGAAGAGACTGGAACTAATGAAATGATGTGGCTTCAGGTAAAAAGTGTGCTATACTTCTATTAGCAGCTTACTCGTTCCAATAATGGTAAGCAACTGCTACAATTAGCTACTTTTTCCAAGTAAGTGAGGCCAGTGATACAGTTCTAGAAGTTTAGATTCCCATCTCAACAAAGCAGGAGTTAACGTGCTCCTTGGTAGAATGTTTTCCATGTTGCTTCAGAAACACCTGGGAGATCACACCTAAAAACTATATAAATAATATGTGAAGTCAAGATCTCACCCTTTAGAAAATGGCAAATGCCATTCAAGAATAAAACACTGATTATATAATTTCCCTTGGTGACACGCTTTAGTTCGAGGTATCCCTGTCCACGGCAGGGAGGTTGGAACTAGATGATCTGAAGGTCCTTTCCAAGCCTAACTACTCTATGTTTTCATAGAAAGATTAACTCAATAGTTTTATTTAATAGCTTAGGTTTTTTAAAGGAGAGAATAAATATTCTTTCTGTATAAACATCAACATTTTTTCCACCAATAATGGTAAGGATGCTTTTTGCCGCATCAATTGCATAGAAATTCCTGCTTATCTCCTAGGATACATGAGGTCCTAGAAATATTCCAATGGATTGCAATTGACAGTTTGAAGACTTTAACTGTGAAACAATAGCAATTATCAGCAGAGAATGTGTGAAGTGACAAGATACTCAATCAAGATGACTTTCAACAAGACAATCACTATCACGTTCATTATCACATTGCTCCCCATAGCACATTTTAAATTCTTGCTCAAAGGGACGTAACACATAAGTCTTTTATCAGAACTGTATTATTTTTAACATGGGCATTTTATATGTGCATTTTAGTCTGAGGAAGGTATCTATGACTTTTTGTTGTTGTTTGTGTTTTAGTTTGGCTCAAAGGTTCTGAAACATGAGTCCTTACAGACGTAGCTGTATTTGCAAGACTGCACTTTTCTTGCTACCTTCCTACTCCATCCCTCTGTTGAAGGTTACCATCCTTCAGCAGATGCATGGAGGCACCAGGTGGGTGGTGAAGATAATTGTGCAATTTAACACTGATTTCACTGTGAAGTAATGTGCCCACTGTAAATAACAGCAGCCAAAGAGAAAACACTCTCCTGAGATTCTTACTGCAAGGCTAAAACATGGCAGTGCGCTCTGCAATCCCTTCAGCACTTAAATCCATTAGGGCTCATCAGTGAGAGCACTGGGAGAGGAAATTGTATTTGGTAACACTGTAAGTAAATTAGGACAGAATATGTTAATGGAAAGTATAGGGCTCTAGTCTGGTGTTTACATAGAATTCTAGATGTAGATATACAAAATGATCAGGAAGTACAATATACTATTAATGCATAAGATAAAATTTTGAAAGGAGAAAAAGTACTTAGAAAAACTGCAATTATTGAGATTTAAGATTATGCATACATTTTATAACATAGCTATAAGAAAAATTTCAGCAATGTATTTTTTATAGTTTACTGGGTATTTGGAGAAGTGAAAAACCAATGATACCACTTACCCCATACGCCAGATACAACAAAAAAGCATCAGGTACCCTTCGTATCTGCAATACCTTTGTTTCTATAATATACACTTAAACAATTGTACTGTAAAATATTAACTAAAAAATGACTACTTAATTATTATTCAAATGTGTATTTAATAAAGATTATGAAAAAAGTTATCTGTTAAGCTTTCTAGTTTTAACTCTGCTGCAATGTCTCAAAACATCTTTTCTTAGTATGACCTAATTTGGCACCCAACTATTAACAGTGTTGGATTAGGAGCCTGCTACTTATTGATGAAGCAACTGCCAGTGTAAGGCAACTTTTAGAAATACAGATTTTATATTGCTGTTGGCCACATTTAATTTTGTATTAAGTAAGAGAAGCAGCTAATTAAATGGTATTTATCTAACATGCAGCAGACTCATGGTAGTGAATTATTCCAGTCTTCACTGGTTTGATTATAGTAACCAGAATTTTGGCATGTATTTTGGCATTTCCTTTAAGATATGGGTTATTGCTTTTTTTTTAAACTCTTTCAACAGCATGAAACCGTTCAACAGAAAGCCTGTATTTAAATATGCTAATGAAATAATCTCTTAATAATAGTGGAGTAAGAGTTTTGCAAGTTCCAGCATATAAAGACATTATTTTTGAAGTTATTTGAAGATAATGGAGAATATTTCTTTAAATAATCATGGCTATGTCTATACCAGTTCTTTAGCATGGCAGATAACCACTTTTGTGCTTTAAAATGGAAAGTGTGCAATAGACCTGATGAAAGGATAGTGGACTCAAAATTTAACTTATTTTTTCTCTCTTGTTTTCTTGTGAGTGCCTAGTAGAAAGACATTTATGAGTTTTCTCATATGTTTCTGACGCAAGACTATTTAAGGTAGGCTGAATGCCCTGCTTACTATGATACATTGACCATTAGCAATTTCATGCCTCATGGAGAGCACATCTAGGATAAATAATACAGTTAGATTAATAAAGAGTAAACAGTATCTTAGCAGGTTAGAGCTGAGGGCCTGAGTATAACTTCCTTCGTGTTTGTCTTGGTGGTGTTAACTATTGGTACATCTTTCTGAAAGTAATACACAGATACAGTTTTGGCTGATGTCTTGGTTTTGAAACTATGTTAAGATTCTCACATAGTTCCTTTAATTTACCTAATTATACTGATACCTTAAATATTAAATTCTTACATCAAATGTGGCTGTTTCCAATATTTTCTCTATAGTTCAATTAGTTTCAGTTTCTGAAGTGAGGTAAAAGTCTGCTTTAGAGTTTATTAAGATATGTCAAACAACATGTTAGAAGGTTATCCCATTACAGACAAGAGATCTCATGGAATTTGGGGCTGTATTAGGTCATAAGTATTCATATTTCTTTCCATTACAAACTCAGGTTATTTCATAAAAGAGTCCAAAAAGAAAATCATCCTCGTTTTTTGACATCTATATTAAATAGATATAGGTAACAAATTAACTTGGCTTCCCACTACAAGTTACCCATCTACACAGCACAATTCTGACATTTTTGATAGCAGTGCAACAGGTGCAAAATTTAACTGTAATTTTAACCTGCCAACAAAAATCAGTGTATGACCTGATAGCAACATCTGACATATTTAAATGTTTGGTGTTTGAAATTAAACTTATCTCAAATTAAATTTAAAAAATTACATCTTTCAGCTTTTTAAAAACAGTATTATTTTCACTTCTACATATGCATTCAGTTTTGAAGGAATGTTTACATTGCCATTAGACTGGAGGTCATTAGACATCTTCGTATGTTGTTTCAACTGGCTCCTTAGTGGCATATATCTTAGAGAATACTATGTTGAATTATCTAGAAAATGAAGGAAGGAATCTTCTACTCATATTCTCAGTCATATTTTACTTTAGCAACTGAGCCTGTCCATGGGAAGGTATTTTTTCAAAGTCCTTTTTTTGCGAACAGCTCCAAGGGATAAATGGACCATGTAAACAACAAACCATCAGAGTTTCAGGAAAGCAAAGTGTGATTCTTTTTCAGAGGTAAGTGTGGAACAAAAAAAGGGGGACAAGAAGAGAGATTATAAACTAACACAAAAGTTCAGGTTTTTCACTTCTGCAAACACTTGCACTTCCAGCAGTTTTCAGAATCAATACTATTTAAGAATTACTTTAGGGACTTGTACACGCAATATTGTTTTCATTATGTAACGCAGACAGTATCACAAAAATTCAGTAACAAAATTTGAAATCTGATAAACTTGCCAGTCGTAAAACCACTGTCAAAATAAAAATTAATATATAACATGATAAATGGTTAGGACTAGTATTCTTTCTATTCTCTTGAGTGTTGCCTAGAATCAGTATTTGAGCAATGTGATGTAGTGGAAAGTGACCCTGCCCATGGCGGGGGGGTGTTGGAACCAGATGATCATTAAGGCCTCTTCCAATCCAAACCATTCTATGATTTTATGATATGCTTCAGAGACTGTATGTTGCAACAGAGACATAAATAGCAAACAATCTGATTACACAGGCAACCACTCACCATGTATGTGTGTTTTGGAAATACAAATGACATATAAACCTGTGTTCAGAGATTCAGAGCATGCCTAACAAGCAAATACATATTCATCTGGAATGGACGTGTGAAAATGCAATAATCTATCTCATCACCAACAACTTTCTCATGCTATTTTTCTGACACATGCTAAAACCCCAATTCTCTTTCTTTAAGCCAAGCCAGTCCAGCAGGGGTTATCTGATTGAAGTGATGGGGAAAGATTGTGGTATTATACTTCAACCCCTCTTTCACCACTATGCATTTATCTGGGAGACAGCAAGTAAACTTGCACAGTAAAAAATCCCAGGCATATACAGGCTCTAAGGACAAGTTCAGATCCTATTTCAAGGATGACTGGTCTAAAAATCAACATATTATTATCCCAAAAGCATTCTATTTTTTTCTTTTAAGGAAACAGCTCAGAATCCTTAAGTTATTACCTTCTGTATGAAAATCAGATAGCCGCATGAGCCAACTAAATAACATTCTTCTTTTCTACAGCTTATATAGAGATATTAAATAGTTTAACAAAAAAGATATTCACCTATGACCTATTATAATTCTAATAAATACAGATAACATGCTGGATGATAAATACTTAATTGCTTTTCAGTATCTTAATTTTTTTGCCCATTTGATTTTTGGGGCTGAATTCAATTACAAATCACTTGAATATATGGGGGTTGTATTTGAGGAGGGGAGGTGTGTGTTTTCTTTTGGTACTATTTTTTCTAACTTACCTACTTAGGACTGGTTAATTTTTTTTTCTGAAGAATTCTGTCTTGCATTACTGACAGTCATTGACCATCACATTAATGTTCTTTTAAAACATATTCACCTTTTCAGTTCAATATTGCTAACAAAAAGCTACTGATTTCTTAAATTCTTTGTATTACAGTGAGCAAAACAATAATGACCTTTGATGTTCATTTCAGGAATAACCCATAATAATTATCGGTAAAGTGTATTAACTTCAAATACTTGCCACATAGCACTCAGTAAGTTTACAAAGTATATCTGTATTACTACTTCCTATATGCAATTATGACATAGGCTAACATCTAGCAGTCATGCCTCTCTGATTATAGTGTGCAAGTTTTCAACTTGGTGTATAAGAAGCTGGAAAATATTGAATACTAAAGGTAAAAAATGCTTTCTGTTTTTATTTTCTGACCTAAAGGCAATGAGATGGGAAAGGTAGATTTTATGTTTTGGTTTTGGTTTTTTTGGGTTTTTTTCTTAAGTCACAAATGTACTACTACAAGTAATTCAGCAAGACTAACTGCATTAGCTAACTATTGCCTCCAATTCTTTTTTACATCATTAAAATTCATAGAGGTTTCTACAGCTCTGCTCACTTTTTTGGAAGTTTCACTAGGCAAAAACACTAGTCAGGGTAAGATGTGCCTCTACACACAAAAGCCCCAGTTTCATTTTAACACACATTGCTGTAACCTCTCTCTTCTCCTACCCAAAAAACATGGCTCACAAAGTTGAAAAAAGACTAACATGGCTAGAATATACTTTTTTTATGTATGTGAAATGCACTGCATCCAATGGGAACATTGCATTAATACTGAGCTGAAATTAGCCATTTTTTCACCTCTCTATTCAGCAGGAGAAATGACCAAATCTACTGTTAGATTATGTTAAAGATATTCAGCACTTAAAGAATTTATTTAAAAAAATTATACAAAGGGACAACTAAGCTATTTGTCTTCTACACTGTACAATTCCTCAGATTTTTCAGACTGCCTCTTTTCAAAGAGGGAAGAGATTTGTCAGCCTCATGTGCACTGTATATTTTGTAATGTATGTCATGCAACCAGTGGATAAATAAGTAGGAAAATGTTAATCTGTGGGATTAGGTAATTTTTCTATTTACTTTAGTGAGCTACCATGCTGAAGTAATTCACATTGGTAAGCGTTGGCCACAGCTGTTTCTAATTTCTAATTCCAGTCAGATATTTACCTCTCTCTGTCCGGGGAGTAGTGGTCATCTATAACACGGTGTCTATCCATTCGGTTCAGGGTATTGTAATGCGCAGGAGTAGATCGAGTCCCTCGTGGTCCCTGATCCACATTCCGACTAAGGATAAAAGACATCAGATTCTGAGTTCCGGGTGCGCCTGGACCATGTTCCCTCACTGGTTTGTACCAACAATTATTAGCAAGCATGGTGGTAGTAAAATGTGTTAGCTGACCTGCCTTTTGTATACTTTAACTATCACATAATGTTTGTTCTGGAAATGAACGGATAATTATTATTATCTTTTTTATTATTATTTTTTTAAAAGGTTGATTTTGGACAATTTCATTAGTCTTTCCAGTCTAGTACCTTCAAGGAAATTTCCTTTTTAGCTAAAACATACACTGTAAAGAATTTTCTGTGAGCTATTAAGTTTGGCTATACTATAAAGATGTAAACGGTAGTAAGACACAATGAGGACTTCTGGCTGTTATGGTAGAGTGCAGCCTGCTGGAAACATTGTCATATGAATTAAATAACAGACGCTTGTTTTGCACTGGCAATCTTATTCTGTAATCTCATTAGTACAGAATCTGAAAAAGATGAAATTGTTTAATTAGGTATAAGTGGTACACGTAGTGCGGAGTTCATTAAGAGGCACCAATCACCTTCACAATTTTGTACTCCTGGGCAAAGCTTTGCCCAGTGATTGCGTTGCTCAGTTTAACTACTAGTACCTATTGACACACACAAACTTCACCTTTCCTGGTCTGTAAAACAAATCCACAAGAACAGGAAGATAGAAAGACAACAGATAACTGCAATAATTACGGGATAATTAAAATTTGTTTCGTACAGATTTGAAATTAACAGTTTGGATGCTTTGCTCCACATAAATTCAAATTTTAGATGAATAAATTCTTCTGCCTCCTGTCCTTTCCTGCAGTTTTCCTTAATTTGGGCCTCAGGGTTCCTTTTAACTTTTATATCATTCAGTTCCTGTGTCCTTGCTTGTCACTGTCTGCCCTTTTGGTACCTATCATCCTTATCCTTTGCAATTTGCCAGTCTCTGATTAGTGTTAACCTGTATGAGTATCCTTCACTGCTGCTGCCATGCTGTTGTCTATTTCTGAATGTAAGCGCGATGAAAATGTTGCACTACACATAAAAATTTGCTTTCAGCTCTACTTCATTTCTCATAAAGCATTTCTTCACTCTGGCTTTTATGAAGCCAAATATAAAGTTTACTCTAGCTAGTAAACTTTATATTTGTTATATTAGACTTAAGTATAATTCGTCTACCTTCTACTCTAAAACTCTTTCCTGTAACTTCTCTGTACGTGTTTCTACTCTAAAAACTCTTTCCTGTAACTTCTCTGTACGCATTTTAACCCCCTTTTTTACATCAAAATGATAGAAAAACCAGTATAGCCTTTACTCTGCTATTGGACTCTTTCATATATATATTTTATATCTGAAACTGACATTGACAGGGCTCCTTTGCTGTTCTTTGTTAACTTTTTTACTTTTCCCAACAACCAGTTCTCATTGCTTCTTTCTGAATTCTAGTTTCTGTCTGACCCTTTTCCTCAGGGTCTCTTTTCATTCAGGTTTAAAAACATATCTTTTTTTTCTGTATGTAGTATTATCATCTATTTTACTCTTCTTTTCGCTTAAATATTTCTCAAGCTGTCCTTTCTTTGTAAAACTTCACACAGATCTGACCTTTACTGTCTGCCCACACAACCAAGACTGCTGCCTAAGCTCTGATTATAAGTTTTAGTCCTTAAAACTTAGTACCATCCTGTCTACTCAAATAATTTTCATTAAGATTATGTTATTAACTTATTGTTCTAAATAAATAACATTATTTAAATTTCTGTATTATATCAGATTCTGACTTCATGTTGTTTTTTAACATCCTACACAAATGCATTTCTTCTGTTTGAAAGTGTTGCTACTATTTCAGGTCTGTTTCACTTTGCTAAGGACACCTTTGTCAGCCACATTTACTATTTTAATAGAAAATTACATACTTTCTCCAATTAATCTTGTTCTATAATAAAAGTTGCTTTCACAACATACATCTTCACTCCTTTGGAACATTCTTGCAGTTGTCAGAACATGTATGGAGCAACCAGATAACAGGTAAGCAGATGAAAAACTGTAATTGCAGGTGGTGATGGTAGAGAATAATGACTATCCTACTAGATTTACCACACCATTTCAGCCTAGCCACTTTACATAATGACCTTTCTCTTGTTTTTGTAAATGCACAGTCTTAGAAAAAGCTAAACATGCTGTTCAGTGCCTGTCACAGTCTAAACTCCATTCTGATCTACAGAGAGAATAACAGTCTGTTAAATACATTAGCTGAAAACATTACGAGAGTAATTAACAATTTCTTGTCAGCTACTATGCAGTGTGGCTTTGGTGGAGGTTATTAGCAAAACCATTCAGTAGAAGGCCTGAGAACCACAAAATGGCTTCTAAAACATAACAGCAACTTCTACTGCTATGCTCAAGAGCTCCTGCCTGCAGAGGGGTCAATTAGTAGTTAGGTCGTCTCTGGGCACACAGCATGCTCAACTATAGTTAGAACATGTCTACAGCAGCACATGTATAACGCAACTAAACATGGTGAAAATGTGATTGATAATGCTTATGGTTTTGCCACGTACACTAGATTTTCATCAGAATTAAAAAAAAAGACATTTCTGTAACTGAAGGATTATGCTTCTTTTCTACAAAATCTCAAGTTCTGGCAACCCAATTCTCTGGGCTCAACAAGTACTCAAAAAAATGATTTGATGTGCAGGCAGGGAAATATTACATAAACAATGCATTTGATTGTGACATAGTAGGAAAAAAGGTTAAATATTTTTCTCTGTAAGTTCAACATTATATTAAAAAATCAGCTTTAGGAAAGTCAGGAAGCAAGAAACGTTTCATACATGTAAAGAAACACAAAACCACAAAAAAAAATAAAAGAAGGTTTTTCGCTGGTGTTAGAAAAGTGTCAATTACGAAGAGCTTGGGTAAAATTTCTACCCAAAGTGCTCACAACATGAACCCACACACAAAACCACAAACACACAGAAAGGACTTTTTCTCACATTTGTGTCTACATCCAAGACAAATAACACCAGGAGATTTAGCACATGCAATTACTTAGACTGAAATCTGTATAGTATAAATCAGAATAGGCCTCTTTGTGTCTACTGTTTATGTCTTATTTACAGTCAGGCTGAATTTACATATGATTTTAGATATCAAGTAAAAACTTACAATTCCTGCCTGTGAGCTGTCTGTGATCATATGGGATAATTTGGGATCCTAATACCTCACTAATGCAAAAGAATATCATTTAGTCTGTATCTGTTAAAGGATATGGTAAGTAAACACATAAGAAAGAGAACACAAAGTCAAGAGAATTTTAAGCTAACAAAAAGAAAAAATGTAACAGAAAGAAAAGAAGAACACAAGAGAATCAGAATGGCTGTAGAAGAAAGTGATAAAACACATGTACCTGACAGGAAATAGTGGGTACCAGATCTTCTGGGAAATGTGAATATTATGAGCAAAGAAAATAACTTCCCCTTTTATTCCAGCTGAATTACTGTCCTGGTTTCAGCAGGAGCAGTCATTTTTTCTCTTTCTTAGTAGTTGGTGCAGTGCTGTGTTTTTTGACTTTCGGCCTGGGAACAGCACTGATAACACCGATGTTTTCAGTTGTGGCTTAGC